>PVKV010022464.1:0-35300 GCA_004027835.1 Alouatta palliata
CTCTAAGTTGGTTATTCTCATTAGCATTTCGTCAAATCGGTTCTTAGTTTCTTTGCTTTGGGTTAGAACAAGTTCTTTTAGCTCACTGAAGTTTCTTATTACCCACCTTCTGAAGCCTGATTCTGTCATTTCATCACACTCATTGTCCATCCAGCCTTGTTCCTTTGCTGGTGAGGAGTTGTGATCCCTTGTAGGAGGACAGGCGTTCTGGTTTCGGGTGTTTTCCTCCTTTTTCGCTGGTTTCTTCCCATCTTTGTGGATTTATCTGTGTGTGGTCTTTGTGGTTGGTGATTTTCAGATGGGATCTCTCACTGGACGTCCAGTTTGTTGATGATGAAGTTATCTCTTTCTGTTTCTTAGTTTTCCTTCTAACAGTCTGGCCCTTCTGCTGTAGGACTGCTGAGGTCCACTCCCGGCCCTGCTTGCCTGGGGATCACCTGCAGCAGCTGTAGGTCAGTGAAGGTTGCTGCCAGTTTCTTCTTCTGCTATCTTTGTCCCAGAAGATTACCTGCCAGATGTCAGTCTGAGCTCTCCTTTATGAGGTGACTCGTTGGATAAATAGGGGTCAGGGAGCTGCTTGAGGAGACAGTCTGTCCTTTATAGTAGCTCAAGTGCTGAGCTGTTAGCTCCGTTGTTCATTCAGAGTTGCTGGGCAGGTACGTTTAAGTCTGCTGCAGCAGAACTCATAAACCCCTTTTCTTCCCCAGGTGCTCTGTCCCAGGGAGTTAGGGCTTTATTTATGAGTTTCCCTTGTGCTGCTGCCTTTTTCTCAGGGCCGCCTTGCCCAGCGATGAGGCAGCCTACTCACTGCCTGCAGAGGGTTTGCTGAGCTGGTGTGGGCTCCACCCAGCTGCCATGTGAACTTCCCTGCAGTCCAGTTTATACCAGTGTAGTTAGAATTGCCTCTGCAATGGCAAACTACCTCCGTAGCGGCAGACTGCCTCAGTAATGGCGGACGCCCCTCCCCCACAGAGCTGGACCACCCCAGGTTCAGCTGTGCTTGCTGTGAAACTCTCGATCCAGAGCGTTTCTGATGGCTGTTTTTTGTGTGTGGGGGGGTGGGACCAGCCGAGCCTGGCTCCCTGCCTCAGAGCGGTTTTTTTTTTTTTTTTAGTTGAATGGTCGACTGTCTCCCAGGTGTTTCAGCCGCCTGTTGAAAAGGCGCCGGGATCTGTGTGATTTCCCATGCGGTGACCCACTACACCGGCTGAAACCGTGGGCGCTGGCGATTTTTTTGCCTGGGAAATCTCCTGGCCTGGCAGCCTATTTCAGTTCCCTTTTTTTAATCAGATGAATGGGCGGCTCTGCCTTCCCGGAGCTCCAATTGCCAGCTAAAATGGCACCCGGACCCACATATTTTGTATGGGGAACAGCTGCGCTGGGGCACCACTCCAAACAGCGGCGGCGAAAACAGCCGCGCTGGCCAAACCAGCTGCGCTGGCAACCCGTGGGGCTCCTCCCCCTGGGGATCTCCTGGTCTGTGGGCAATAAAAATCCGTCTGGGAATGTGGTGTCCACTCACCCTCCACGCTTTCACTGGGAGCTGCAATCCTCAGCTGCTCCTAATCGACCATCTTGGATCCCTCCCTTAACTTTCTTAATAATAGCCTTCTGACTGGTGTGAGATGGTATCTCATTGTGCTTTTGATTTGCATTTTTCTAGTGACCAGTGATGTTGAGCCTTTTTTCATGTGCTTGTTGGCTACATGTATGTCTTCTTTTGAGAAGTATCTGTTCATGTCCTTTGCCTGCTTTTTAATGGGGTTGTTGTTGTTTTTCTTGTAAATTTGTTTAAGTTCCTTATACATGCCGGATATTAGACCTTTGTCAGATACGTAGTTTGCAAAAATTTCCTCCTGTTCTGTTCGTTGTCTGTTCACTCTGATGATAGTTCCTTTTGCTGTGCAGAAAGAAGCTCTTTAGTTCAATTAGATCTAATTTGTCAAGTTTTGCTTTTGTTGTGATTGCTTTTGGTGTCTTTGTCATGAAATCTTTGCCCGTGCCTATGTCCAGAACAATATTGCCTAGGTTGTCTTCCAAGGTTTTTATAGTTTTGAGTTTTACATTTAAGTCTTTAATCCATCTTGAGTTAATTTTTGTGCACGGTGTAAGGAAGGGATCCAGTTTCATTTTTCTGCATATGGCTAGCCAGTTATCCCAGCACCATTTATTAAATAGAGAATCCTTTCCTCGTTGCTTGTTTTTGTTAGGCTTGTCAAAGATCAGATAGTTGTAGGTCTGCGGTCTTATTTCTGAGTTCCTTATTCTGTTCCACTAGTCTGTGTGTCTGTTCTTGTGCCAGTACCATGCTGTTGGTTACTGTATCCCTGCAGTACAGTTTAAAGTCAGATAGCGTGATGCTTCCAGCTTTGTTCTTTTTACACAGGATTGCTTTGGCCACTTGGGCTCTTTTTTGGTTCCACACAAATTTTAAAATAGTTTTCTCTAGTTCTGTGAAGAATGTTAATGGTATTTTAATGGGAGTAGAATTGAACCTATAAATTGCTTTGGGCAGTATGGCCATTTTAATGATACTGATTCTTCCTATCCATGAGCATGGAATGTTTTTTCATTTGTTTCTGTCCTCTCTGGTTTGTTTGAGCAGTGGTTTGTAGTTCCCATTATAGAGATCTTTCACCTCCCTCGTTAGCTGTGTTCCTAGGGAGAATACCAGATTTTGGGACAATTAGTAATAACAGTGTGAATTTATACTTTTATATTTTACTTTTTCTTCAGAGAACTCAGTGAACCACAAATACTCAGAACTCACCACTTTCTTAGTCCTCATATCTTTAAATTCATTTTCTCCATAGACTTCATGTAGTTTTCTATCAGCTTTTGACTCTCGATAGACATGGGAGTGGTGAGAGCTGAGGCTGTGTTGCCATTGGACCTGTTTATTGGTTGAGATAGACTTGGATTTTTGCAGGTTATGATGAGGTTTTTTGGCAAAACAAAGGCTAGAGGCCTGTTGGTAACACCCTCTATTTTGTTGATCTAAATTCTTGATGGTCTTTTTCCGAAGTGCATTTCTGTATTGTCTTAAATGACTTGAACCGATAAAATTTTCACTTGACCTCTTCCTTTGCTCTCATGGTAAATAAAGCTCTTGACCTTATCCATCAACATCAGCAAAATAAGAAAGTGAAGGACTGGAAGGGATTGGTTTCTCTATGCAGTTATGCCAGGCTTTGATTTGTAACTGGAAAATCACTGGCTCTGGGATAACCTGAGTTTCTGCATCTTTAACTGGGCATAGCTTTCCTCACTCAACCTGTAGATACCTATAGTAAATAAAATTGTTGGCTGTCATGACACAATGAAGCAGGAGAGGTACACTTTGGTCGTGTAACCTGTATGTCCGAAGAAGTGCTATGAATTGTCTGTTGACATACTTCATAATATCTTGCAGTTTTAGTAAGTGTAACTTCATTAGCCTCTATTTGCTGACTAAGGCCTTGCCCCCACTATCTTATAATTGAGAATGTTCAAAATGTTCTCAGTTCAGCAGTTAATGTACATTGAGCATCACATTCCAAGTATTAAATCAGATAAGGGGCTAAAGCCTCTTTCTAAATTATAAAGGGGCCAGAGGAAAAACGGGACAAGCATCTGTAGTATATTCCCCCAACGTGGTTCTGCAGAATTGAAGGCGACAGTTGCCTGTGAATCCATGGTCAGGGCAGCCGTCTGGGAAGAAGGGGCTCTTGACCTTGGGGCCATCTCTGAGCATTTGCCTTGTGGCAAATGAAAGCTGAAGCGCTGCTCTATTTTTCACTATGCCCAACTCAGTCTAAGCCTAAGGATGATCACTGTGCTGTATGAATTTTGTAATTAGCCTGTGAAATTTGGCTGCTGCCCCATGGCCAGATTTGAGAGTGGTTGCTGGGCTTGGTCCAGCCCTAACCACTCTGGCTGCAGTTATAAATCACTGGGAGGTTGTGAAGGAGTGTCTGTAAGAGGCTGGTTTCTTGAAGCTCTGTATCTGCTTAAAAACTTCAGAAAAGCAGATACTAATAGTTGAACATGACCTGCTCCAGTTGGGACGCCGGCATCAGACCTCTCCTCCCTTCCCCAATCTCAGGCCCCATCCTCTTCTCTCTCATTTCTTTTTAGTATGCCTGTCCCTGTCCCCTCATCCTGACAATGCTGCCTTGGTTTTTAAAGCACATGACATTCTTCTATGAATCAAGTCATTATAGTTGTTTTGAATTTCAGAGCATTTGATTGATGTGGCTTTTGGTATAAGCAACATCCTCTTTTACTCAGAATAAATTTCCAGCCCCTCTTTGGGAAATTGACTCATCGCAGAGCTATGACACTGAAGTGTGAGGATTGCAGATGGAGAGTGCTATCTCCAGTTAAACTGGAAATGGTGCTTAGAAATCATCACTTAAACCAAGCCCCCAAAAGGAAGAATATCACCTCCAGATGCACTGATCCTGTTTCCTTAGTAGTCTTAATTCAGGTGGTATCATTAATCTATGATGGCTGAAACTCTTTTGTGTTTTGCTATATTAGTGGCAATCAATATCATTAAAATTCATGGCAGCATAATTTTATATAATTTTAGAAAGGATCTAACAGTGATCTAATGATCTAATAATTCAATGTATTAAAATGAATGCTAAAATTAAAGAAAAATATCAAAGAGAAGAAAACGAAGAGAAACAGACTGGTGGTATAAGGACCCATAAATCATTTAAAAAAAAAGAAAGAAAGAAATACCTAAAACATTTTGATTTGATTTTTACCTTTGGGTGAAGGCAATGATGCTGTCTGAAACTGGAAAACCATTGGTAGATAACTTAAATGAAACAAAACAAAATAATAAAGAACTGGAATAAATATCTTCACCAAATCTGTTACCCTGCACAAGAGCCAAATGTACTTTTGAAACCTGATGCCAGTCCCCAAGTGGTCCAAGTTACTGCCTTTGCTCTTTTTAATATGCTGGCTGATTATGGAGCTAATAATACATATAATTGAAAATCACTGTTGGATCCTTTGAAGTTTGCTGCCAAATAATATCTTATAGAAGAAAGGAAAAATAATTTAAACCCTGAGGGAGATTCTTCAAACAATGCTTTAAGTATTCGGAAACAACAGTTATGGTGTTAGACTTACCTCAAAAAGTTCATCATGATTAGAAAATATACTATTAAGTCAGAAAAGCACTCAAATAGTTCCTATCTCTAATAAATGTCACCAGGCAATCATTGTCTGAATGACTTAATTTTTGCTTTGCTTTCACTGATGTTAATATTTTATTTCTAAAAAAGTATGTGACCAGAACAAAGTGCCCAGATCCATTTTTGTCAGCCAGCTTTATCCATGACTTTGGAAGCGACGCTGCTGAGACAGAGTGGTTCTTCAGTAGAGGCAGTGTCATGCTGCCCAGGCTTTCATTTTAGGGCAGGGTTTGTGCAGTGAATTAAGTCTCTGGAAATGCTGCAGAGCTACAATAACAGCTTTCTGGTTTTGATTATAAGGCAGAATCATTTCTGGTTTTCTGTAATATTTGCATTGTGAATGGGATTCTGTTTTTTCTCATTTAGATACAGTGATCAGGTGAGAGAAATCTGAGCCTGTTCCATCAAAGCCTATATTGTGACCAGAATACAAATTACCTGATTCTGCTTCTTTTAAAAATGTAACTTATTTTAAAACAGCGAGAGTCCTAAGGCGATGTAAAAATGAGAATCTGAGATAGTACTCAAGCTGAAGTCACTAAGTGTTGCTCTGGGTTCCATGGTGGCCATCTGCATACCTCTCCACCAAAAAGCTTTTATCACACTCTTCTTATGAGCTGGATGATTAATATTAAGAGTATGGATGGGAATACAGCTTAAGCAGAGTCAGGGTGGTTGGGAGGAATGTTATCTCAAACCATCACCATATTCACAATTCCAAGGAGATTGCCAGTTGAGATAAGGGGCATCATAGCTCATCAATTCAGCAGACAGAGATGTGAAGAGTGAGAAAAATGGTGTGGTGAGTTCTAGTCTCCCCTCAGACCTGGGAAAACTACTGAAGTGCCGTTCCTTTAATTTTCTTCCCACTAAAAATGGAATGGTGATGATATGTACCTAACTGTAATGCTGATCAAAATTTCTGGAAAGGGTTTTTTTCAGAGAGAAGGTTTCCTAATCGTAACAATGAAAAAAAAAAAAAACGGCTTAAGTCTAAACTAGACTTTTTCAAGGCATAGTGAAACCTCATTTCATTAGTAAGGTTTATACTTTTAATCAGTGCCATTTCCAAGCCCCTGGCATTTCCTATGTAAAAAATTTGTTTAGCTCTACATTGAACACTAATTCCTCTTTCATGTGACTGTCCTAAAAATATGTGAAACAGATGTCATGATGTCCTGAAGTAGTCTTCCTTCCAGGCTAAACAAGTCCAGGTCTTCATAGGCCGTGCTCTTAAGTACTCTCATTGTCTTAGTTGTCCTAGCTGGATGGGTTTCAGTTCACTAAGATCTGTGCTAATGGTGAATTACTGGGAGCAGAGCATGGGCTCCCACTGTGGTCTGTCCATGTAGAATCTGGCAAGAATTGTCACTCCACGTATTCAGCCTACCATGGCTCTTTAAAGACAGCTGAAGTCTGATCAGTTATTTTTGGAGGCTACATCAGATCACTGGCTTATACTGAACTTGGAGTTAATTAAAACCCCAAGTCTTTTTCACTCATGTTTCTGCTAAGCTACGGTGTGCGTATGTACCTATATATAGTTAATATCTGTTGAGTGCTTGTTATAGGCAAGATAATGTGCTAAATGCTTTGCATCTTTTGCATCTCATTTAATCCTCTCATTAACCCAATGATGTAGTAAGTATCCTTAGCTCCACACTGGGATAGGCTGAGGCTCCCGCCAGTAGAGACTTGCCTAAAGGGGTTTGACTCCAGAGCAGATATTCTTGAGCTTGGTGCTATTCTGTCTTCTGTACTGATGTGATGTTTTTGTGGCTGATCTTTCTTGGAAGAGGGACACAGAGGATCCAACATCAAAAAGCAGAACTATGAAATATAAATTGGGTTAGAATTGCTCATCCTTTTAGCCTACTGGAATCTTTTTGGATCTTGATCTTGCCCACAAATATATTAGCCATTCCCTTAAAGCTTCATGCCACCCATGGATTTCATTAACTGCCATTACTCTTTTCATTCAAGTCATTACCACAAAAAACAGAACCAAGCCAAGGACAGAGAGCCCCAATCCACACCAGAGCTGCCATCATGGTTGGCACTGATCACCATTCTGATCAAGTTTCAAGTCCATTGTACTGTGACTCAGTCACATTTTTCCCTCTTTTCCATCATGAAGATCACCTTGCCAAATCCCTTGCTAAAATTCAACAGCAAAATTTCTAAAGTGTGTTTTTAATGAGTCTAGCACCATTGCCACAGAGAGTAAAAAGGCCAGTGTGGCAAGAGTTGAACAAATGAACACTGTGAACACATAGTGAAATTGTGTTGGTTTTAATTTTTCTTTGATTTAAAATTTTTTTTTTTTTACTTTTTTTTTTTAAAGAGGGGGTTTCACCATATTGGTCAGGCTGGTCTTGAAAATCCTAACCTCAGGTGATCCACCCACCTCGGCCTCCCAAAGTTCTGGGATTACAAGCATGAGCCACCTCGCCTGGCCAAATTGTGTTGGTTTTAACGGATCATCATTCCTCATGCTAAGGGAGCAGGGACCAGCCCCAACTCTCCATTCTAGACTCTGGTCTAGGACTGATGTCAAAGTCAGCAGCTTCTAGATTACAGCATCAACTTTCTTTTCCTTTTTGAACACCTGGTTCTATGTGTGACCATATTTACTTTTTCTGCAGTTTTTCCCATTTTTCAAAATTCTTCAAAGATCAGTGACAGTGGTTGGATGCTTTCATTGTATAGGTTCCTTTTGTATCTTGAAAGGTATTTTTTCTTGACAAGGAGATATGAACATATTTAGGACATTACCATATCTTTTGAAATTTTCCAGACTAAGTAACAGTTGTATTTCACAAAGAAGGCAAAAATAAAATGAAAGTTAAGTGATTCTGCAGGGTCTTTCACTTGATAATCTGCATTTTATTCCATTTCCTTTTAAACTATTGAAATGCCTTTGTTCTGTCAGTAAAGTGTTATATCACTATGTCTCACTGTTGGATCTGCTTTTAAAACTGGTATTCCAAGGTGTGTAGACACCCTTGGATGTGATTTTTTTAAATGAGATAACAACATGGGACACATTACTAATATCCTAGAAAAAAAAATGTTAGGAGGTAGACCTCATTCTATACTAGATATTGGCAAACTTTAACATACAGCACATATCAGCTGATTGGAGAGAATAGAGCTTCTTCAATATTTCTGTAATGAATGGCTCGACAAATAATATTAATAGCTAATTTTGATTTTTCTATCACACCCTTACACCACTTTAACTTGAGTCTGATACAGTAACTTAAATGGTCTCTGAGGGCAATAGCATCATTTAAATAACAACACTTTCTAGAGGTTGCTTTCATCTTCTCCTGCTTCTTCCCTGAGTTGTCATCCAATATGGGGGGTTGGGGAGAGACCTCATATACTCTCATGGCATTGTGCAAAGATGAGATGCTTAGCTTCGTGCTGGTTCTTAATTCTCCTCTAAAGCGATGGCCAAGGTGCCCTTGGTTTTTGGGTTTCTGGATGCGGTAGTAGCCTCCACTGTTGCTGTGTTTGACCAGTACTTGTGATCTGTTATTTTGGCGTGCATGTCCTCCCAGGGAGGATGGGCCATCTCTCTCTTGAAGACTCAACTTTCTTTCAGATCTCACAGGAGGCAGGCCTTAGGGTTTCTGTGACTTCTCTAGCCAGTGCCCTGGGCTAGTGGTTCACTCAGTCTTTGCTCTGAGCTCAGCTTGTCCACCCCAGCGACTTTCAATTCCATATTCATCCCGTGCAGAAACTGGGGTTAGCTCCTGAGTACCAATCAGACCTCCTTCTGTGTGACCATATGTTTTGACCTCTACTCCTGGAATCCTATGTGCGACCTGAAAGAAGATATCCTTGCCTTTCATGCTCCCCGCTTTGTGTCTGTCATCCTCATTCCTGCAGGCCAAGCCTCAGGAAGGAGTAGGAGGAACAGGTCTTACTGTTTCCCTTTGCCGTCTCTCACTTCTCTGTCCCCTTTCCTATTTCTCCAAGGCAGGAAAAAGAGCTGGCATTTCTTTGGTTTCTCTAACATTATGACTTGTTTCTTTCCAGCTCCAGATAAGCTACGGTGGTGAGTGTGCCTATTTCCTCTGCGCTGCAGTAATTCTTTCTCTCCGAGCTGAGTTCATAAAGTTCAGACGTTGAGAGGCCAAGAGGAAGACAGAAGAATTAGAATAGCTTTGTCTCAAGGCAATGAGTGGCCTGACTTTCAAGGCTGCCTTCCTGGTGCTTGTTGTTATGAGCTATATATGTCCTTCCTTGCTGTGACTCTCCCTGGTCTCTCTAATGAAGCACCTGGCAAAGAGTAGGGCACTTAGGCTGTCTCTGTCTCCATTTCCGGAGAATCACCTTCATTCACTTCAGCAGCCGTAATTACTGTTAGACAGGCAAGAAGAAATTATAGCATCTTTTCTTTGGAGGACAAAAAAAATCTTGCTTTCATGAAAATTTCTAGTGAATGACTAGGGTGCTCTTGGGAAGTGCCTTTTGAATTCTGAAGGTTCGCTTCCATAAACGCTAACAAGGTGCATTTGATCAAAGAGGAAATGGCCCTGGTTCAAAGCAGGAGAAGAGATCTGAAGTTAGGAGAGCTGAATACCTTCTTCCTTTATGTCTAAAGGGAAACAAGAAATGCTTACACGGTTAACACTTGCAAAGTAAGATGACGCTAGACAAGGAAGTGACTACACATTGCCCAAGCTTTGCCCCTATCCTTTTTGACCTCTTTTTCATATATACCTTGCCAGTTGCCTCTAAAAATATAAATCCGCTGGTTCCACAGTTCTAGAGTCACGTGACTGTAACCCAACTCCTGGACCAGGCAGAGAGAGTGAAAATATTTCTCTCACTATTCTGTCCCTCCCATCAGTGACACAGCGGGTAAGCAAGGCTGAGATCGAGGGACAAAAACTCCTAGATGATAAAATTGTGGTCTCCACAAAACATAAAGAAAAATTGTTCCTAGTATTGTGTGTATTTTTGTTTTATACAACACAGATCCTCCGTTTATTTCATTTAAATGGTTCAAATGTGTGCTTGATCTGTATGTAAAGATAGAGAGAAAGGAGATTTTTTTTTCTATTATTTCCAACAATTATCAATCATTTGCCCCTATCACTTTTGGTCTGTTGAACAATTGCTTCCTTCCAATGGTCTGGGTGATTGTCATTTGGGATCTCTCAGAGCCCCAGAACTACATCCTTGGGAGGGTGGGGTTTTAACCTCGAGCTGAGAGTGGGCAGGGCACCTTGTGCTCCATCTTAGAACTCATCCACATCTGAATTCATCTTAGAACTGGCAAGGCCGGAACCAGCTCTCAGGATGGTAGGCAATAGACCTGAACTCCTGAAAAATAAAGTCTGAGGTGCAAGGACATGGGTGTTTTTCCCTGAAGTAAAAATTTAAACACTGGGGCTGGGCACAGTGGCCCACACCTGTAATCCCGACACTTTGGGAGGCCAAGGCAGGAGGATCTACTTGAGGCTGGGACTTCCAGGCCAGCCTGGGCAACACGGCAAGCCCCTGTCTCTACAAAAGAAGAAGAAGAAAATTATCCAGGCATGGTGGCATGTGCCTAAGGCCTATAGTCCCAGCTGCTCAGGAGGCAGAGGATCACTTGAGCCCAGGAGTTTGAGGCTGTACTGAGCCATGATCTCAGCTCCTGCACTGCAGCCTGGGCAACAGTGAAACCCCGTCTCAAAACAAAACAGAAAAAAAGTTTAAACATTGTTAGTGGCCCCAGGTTACATCTGGCAGAGACAAAATTTCCGGAGCCAATGTAGGTAGCAAAGCTATTTATTTCCTCTTGGGAAAGAGGGTAGTTCTCCACTCTCACCTTTAGTTGAGGTTAGCCACGAACCATAGCTCCTGGTAGAACTTGAGGTGATAATAACCCATATACTGTCAGCTGCCAATCTATGCACAGGGGCATTAACACTTGGTGTTGGTATAAGCCTGTTTGTTTTATGTCTCTCTCCATGCTCTGTGGTTTTTGATTGCTTATAAAAGAAAGGAGGGAAAACATTAGAGGCATGTTTTTGTAGTTTTTCCTTTTGTTCTATCACTATCCTCTCTTCTCCTCACTCATACAGGATGGTCTTATCCACTACTCTCCTGTCAGTCAAGTCTCACCAGTACAGTTGAATGTCTTCATGAGGTCTAGCTTGACTACTCTAGCCCACAATGAAATTTTGTTTATTAGTTAATTGCTCGCTCACTCACTCGTTCATTCTTTCTTGTTTTAAATTTTTAGTGAGGTACAACTATATTAAAATGCACAGTTCTTAGCTATGCAGGTCTATGAGTTTTGACAAATGTATGTAACCACCAACACCCTAAGCAAGGCCTAGAATACTGCCGCCATCCTTCCCAGTCAATTTCTATACTCTGATTTCTTTCCTC
Organism: Alouatta palliata; assembly: GCA_004027835.1. Taxonomy (NCBI): domain Eukaryota; kingdom Metazoa; phylum Chordata; class Mammalia; order Primates; family Atelidae; genus Alouatta; species Alouatta palliata. The sequence continues at coordinate 11,589 of PVKV010022464.1, forward strand.
TACATCAGTTTTGCCTGTTCGTACAACATGTACTCGCTTTGTGTACAGTTTCTTCCATTCAACATTATGTTTTCGAGATTTATCCGTATCATTGTATATATTAGTAGTTCATTCCTTTTTATTGCTAATAGAATTCTATTGTATAAATTTAATCACAATTTGTTTATTTTTTCTTCTATTGGGAGAATGTTGGAATTGTTTCTAATTTTTTTTTTTTTTTTGCCATATAATAAAGTGCCAATAAACATTCTCAAACAAGTCTTTTTGTGGACATCTATTCTCACTTTTCTTGAATAAATACCTAGGAGTAAAATTACTGGATCATAAGCCAGGTGTATGTTTAACGTTATAAGAAACTGCCAAACTGTTTGTCAATATGGTTATACCATTTTAAATTCTGTCAGTAGTAACTATTAATATGGTCACTCTTTTAAATTTTTTCAACCCAATTAATGTGTGGTGATATATCACTGTGATTTTAATTTGCATTTTCTTGCTGGCTAATGAGGTTGAGCATCTTGTTATGTGCTTTTTGGCCATTCCATTTTCTCTTTTGTAAAGTGTCTAAGACTTTTAACATTTTTTTAATTAGATTGTCTTTTTATTATTGATTTGTATAGTTTTTTCACATTTTGCATTTTTTGTGGAATATATGTTATAAATATTTCCTTCTAAGTCTGATAATTTTTGGAGAAGTCAAGTTGACCAATTTTTATTTGATGATTAATTCTTTTTGTATTCCCTCACAAATCTTTGCTTATTTAATGTTGAAAAGATACTCTCCTATGTTTTCTTCTAGAAACTTTCAGTTTTAGCTTTTATATTGGAGCCTGCATTCTATCTTGAGTAACTTTTGTATAGCATGAGAAAAGTGTCAAGGCTCATTTTTTTGTGTGTAGATATCTACTTGTCCTAGTACCAGTTGTTAAAAAGTCTTTCCTTTTCCTCGTTAAATTGCATTGGCACATTTTATCATAAATCAATTAACTGTATTTGTGAGTTTACTTCTCAATTTTTTAATGAATTCAAGTGACTCATTTGTCTATATTTTTGTTCATACTATACTTTGTTAATTATTATAGCTTTATGGTAAGTTTTAAAATCTGGTAGTGTATACACTTCAACTTTATTTTTTCTCAAGACTGTTTTATCTACTCCAGTTCTATTATATTTCCATATAACTTTTAGTTTCAGCTTTTAAGTTTCTACAACAAAGTCTTCAGGATTTTAATGGAAGTACATTGAACTTATAATAAGATCAATTTGGGGACAACTGACATGTTACACTATATAGTTTTCCAACCCATGAACATGGAGTATACACACACACACACACACACACACACACGGGCATGTATGTAAACATTGACGTTGTTTTGAGACTTTGCTGAATTTATTTATTAATAATAGTCCTTTTGTTTTCTTCTTTGAGAATGCCTTGGTGTATTCTACATACACAATAATGTTGTATATGAATAAAGACTGTTTTACTGCTGTGTGCAGTGGCTTATGCCTGTAGTCCCAGCACTTTGGGAGGTTGAGGCACGTGGATCCCTTGAACCCAGGAGTTTGAGACCACCCTGGGTAACATGGCACAACTTTGTCTCTACAAAAACTACAAAACTTAGCCAGGCATGGTGGCATGTGTCTGTGATCCCAGTTACTTAGGAGGCTGAGGTGGGAGGATCGCTTAAGCCCAGGAAGCAGAGGTTGCAGTGAGCCATGATCACATGACTGCACTCCAGCCTGCTTGGGTGACAGAGCAAGACCCTGTCTCAAAAAATAAATTAAGTTAAATTAAAAATAAAGACTGTTTTACTTTTTCTTGTTTTTTTATTTTTATGCCTTTCATTTGTTTTTCTTATGCCTTTATTGATTTCTTAAAATCTAATTTTGAAATGTTTTTGGCATTATTTGTTCAAATATTTTTCTAATCTAGTGAAATCCCTTAGCCTTTGGCAGTCCTTTTTCCCCAGCTGTCCTCACTCATATCCAAATTTTACCCTTAAGAAACTGCCATAGCTCTGTGTTTATCTGTGAAGGGCTTATCTTTAGGAATTCAGTTCATCAAGGCTTTCTTGCATCAACTGCTCTTCAGTGATTTTGATATTAATTAGATTTTTCTTTTTACATGTATTTACATGTATTATCTCATGTAATCTTCATGAAGCCCTCTGAGGTGTGTATCATTTCATAATTGATGGGCATGTGACTGAGATAAAGCAAAATTAAGTCACTTTGTTAGGTTCACCCCACAAACAGTGGCATAGCTGAGATTTGAACCCAGCTATCTGACTCCAGGGCTTGTGGTCTGGGTCACCAGGAGTTTTCTTTGTGTCTTGCTCACATAGTCATCACCTAAAAACCATGTGTCACATTTAGCAGCTCTTTAAATATTATTTCTACAATGAATGAGTAAGGGGAACCTGTTTTTGAGACTGTCAGACTACTTGGAGGATACATAGGGGAAAAGCTTCATGGTACTCGTCTGGGCAATGATTTTTTTTTTGGATATGACCCCAAAAGCACAAGCAACAAAAGTGAAATTAGAAAGATAAGATAGCATAAAACTAAAAAACTTCTGCACAGCAAACAGTCAACAGAGTGAAGAGGCAACCTCCGTAGTAGGAGAAAATATTTAGAAATCATATATCTGATCAGGAGTTACAATCCAAAATACATAAAGAACTTAACCCAATAACAAGAAAACAACCTGTTTAAAAAGTGGGCCATAGATCTGAATAGATATTTCTCAAAAGAAGACATACAAATGGCTAACAAGTATATGAAAAAATGCTCAACATCACTAATCATCAAGGAAACACAAAATAAAACCACAAGGAGATACCACCTCACACTTGTTAGACTGACTGTTATCCAAATGATGAAAGAGAAGTGTTGGTGAGGATGTGGAGAAAAAGGAATCCTTCTACATGGTTGGTGGAAATGTCAATTAGCACAACCATTGTGTAAAACAGTATGGAGCTTCCTCAAAAAAAAATAAAAATAGATCCACCATATGACCCAGCAATCCCACTTGTGGGTACATAGCCAAGGGAATTGAAAGCAGTGTGTCAAAGAGATATCTGCACTCTCATGTTCACCGCAGCAGTATCACAGTAACCAAGATATGGAGTCAACCGAAGGATATATCAATAGATGAATGGGTAAGGAAAACGCGGTACATATACACAGTGGAGTACTACTCCGCCTTGAGTAAAGAAGGAAATCCTATTGTTTGTAACAACATGGATGAACCTGGAGGACATTAGGTTAAGCAGAATCAGCCAGACCCAGAAAAACAAATACTGCATACTCTCGCTTATATTTGGACTCTGAAGAAGTTGAACTCTGAGAAGCAGAGTAAGATGATTGTTACCAGGGCTGGAGTGGAGGTGGGGGAAGAGGGTTGAGGAGAAGTTGGTCAAAGGATACAACATTTCAGTTTTTGATAGTAGGAAGAAGTTCCGGAGATCTGTTGTACAACATGGTGGCTGTGGTTAATAACAATGTATCGTATTCTTGAAAATTGCTAAGAGAGTGGGTGTTAAGTGTTCTTACCCCCTCAAAATGATAAGTGTGAGAGGTACTGTGTATGCTAATCAGCTCAATTTAGCCATTCCACAATGTATACATATTTTAATATATGTTTTACATGATAAATACATACTTTTATTTTTTAATTAAAAAATTATTAAAATTTTAAAAGAAGGCCTATTCTCTAACGAGTAAGGGCTTTCTGCTCTTAAAGTTCATACTAATAATCTGGCAGTTTTAAAAATGCATTATAAAATAAAGTATGAGATTCTATGCTGACACTTAAGTGAAAATTTTTGATAGAAGACAGTGTCAGCACATAATATGGACTCAGTAAATAGTTACTAAATGAGTGATCAAAAGACAGGCTGATGTTGCAATAAACCTCCCTGCAGATGATATTATGTGTGGCTTTTGGAGAAGTACATGATGGATGTTTGTTTTCAACTCCTACCTTATGTTCTGACTCCATCCAGGCTTCGTAGCATGCAACCTCCAACCCTGAGAAATATTACAGGGTAGGAGGCTTGAATTGCACATTCTTTACCAGATCCCCACATCAACTGTCTCATCCTACTTCCCTTTGGCCCACTCTTCAGAAAGACTCTTTGAGAATAATTCATTTCCTCACCTGATCTGAGCTACACAAAGAAAGATGTGAGCTGGTCTCAGAGAATAGAAAACCAAGACCAAGGTGGCGCTTCCCCCAGAATTTGAAGTGGGGAACACAGAAGCCACCTTAGGCCCAAGCTGTGGCAACAAAGTGGTTTTCTACCCCTGCCTTTTTCTATCTCCATTGGAACTCTTTTGTTTGGTTTGAAGGATGGTATTCTAAATGCTAACTAAGTACTTTTCAAAGTTAAGGACCAAATGTCAGACGTCAGCCACCTGGTTTATTTGCAATTTGGCGTTATCTGCACATCTGTGAATGGGTGTCTCTCAGTACATTCCTGCTATCTCTAGTAACTTTTCTTAGATCTCCTTGTTGAAACTATCAATAAATATGTCCTTTGATGGCCTTAATGGCAATGTTAGAATCTCAAAACAAAGGTAATTTTATTTTGTAGGAATGTGCAGAGAGGAATTGGAGGAAGGAATTACTGAGTCTCACTCACTAACTTTTCAGTGGCTTTTGAGGACAGATGTGGAAAAGGTGCCAGGGGGCTCCCCATGACTATTCAATGATTAGTGCTCGCCGTGCTGTCCATCAGCAGGTGCTGAGCTAAGAGACTCTGACTCTGTCTTTAAATGCCCTGGAGACAGGAATCATCTTGCTGACCTGGCACAGAGTGTGGGCTCAGTTTGTCTCTTCGGTGAATAAAAGAAGGAAGGATCATGTCGATGTGATTGATCATGATTGATCATGTGATGAGATTGGATCCCGTCCACCCCCACGTGGACTCGCTGCACCCTTTCCTTTCCTATGGGCCAGCCGTTTTCCATTTGTGAGTAGCATTAGCTTGAACCGCTTACTGGGGATTAATGATTCCTCTTACTTACGGGAACCTGAGCTAGAAAGTATTTGATTCTAATAGTGTTGACAAAGATTCACTACATCGTATTATGGTATAGATTTTCCTTTGTTCTGTCTTTTTTTTTAAGTTATAAAAAAACTGTTTTAGGCTTAAATGTATTCACCAGCCATTTAGTACACTTAGACACATCACATATTTAATGTTCCACTTGACTGCTTGCTGAAAGAAATAAATGCATAATAAAATGCTTTGGAAAATGCTTAATTTTTCAACTGTTGATTTAATGTATAAGGTGGTGGATTGCCTTGGTCTACAACTACTGAAAAATAGAAAAATTACCCTCACTGGAATGTTGAATCTGTGAATATTAAGTTTGTCAGCGTAATTTATGACTCCGCAGGTAATATACTGGTAATTTGCATACTAATTGCTATGGTGGAAGCCAAACGACTTTCATTCACTAAATTAGCCAGCCTAAGTGGAAGCCAGCAATTGCCTCTCTGTGCTGGGGAGAAGCTTCTTTAGGAGGGAGGAAATGGAGTTCTGGCCAGGCCTCTCAGAGCTGAAGAGGCCCCCTGCTGGCGGGCTGCAAAGCTCACAGCCTTGCCCAGAGCCCAGGGTCGGCTTCTCTGAGATTCAAAGTCCAGTGGATTTTCCAAGTGATTCAAATTCAGAAAACAGAAGAGTGAGGTCAAAGGAGTTCGCCCTGGGCAAAAACAATACATGTTTGTGTGTCCAGGAACAGAAACAAATAGAAATCTGAAGGCAGAAAAATAATCCGTCCCAGCTTCCTAAAAGGAGTCCTTTTAACAATAGGCATCTGTTCTTTAATTCTCTCAAAAAGAGGTTTGATTCTCTTTTTGTAAATAGGAGTGTATTTGGAGGATTGTGGGAGAATCAAATGATGTCTTAAGTGTCCTGTGTGCAATATGCATACGAAAAGATATTCAACCTCCTCAATCATCAGAAAGAAAGCAAAACACGGAGGCATACTCTTCTGGCAAAAATTAAAAAGATTGAAAGCTTTTATTATTATCAAGGCATGGGGAAATGAGCACAGCGTAAACTGACATATCTGTGAGGTGGGTAGTGTAGTAGCAGTCATCGAAATAAAAAATGTACATTTCATTTAATGCACCAATCCCACTTCAAGAACTGTATCCTATAGAAATACAAATGTATATATGAGCCATTTGCAATTACTGATATTCAACCAATTTTTTATATACACAAACAGTAATTTCAAAGGATTCAACCTAACATAAGGGTGTTCCTTGTAGGAATTTTGTAATGATGACAGTTTGGGAAAAGTCTAAGTGTTCAGCCGGAGGAGACTGATTAAATCAACAGTGGTACCTACGAAGCTTTTAAAAAGCATTACGTAGAGCTCAACTACACTGACATGGAAAGATGACCATGGAAGACAAAATAAACAGACCAAGTGGTGTAACATTGTATATAATCCTATTTTTGTTTTTTAAAAGTGTAGTTTGTGTGTATATGCATTTTGATTTGTGTATAATGTAAATTTAGGAAAAGACTGGACAGTTAGATCCTAATGTTTAACCATTGCTGTCTTTAAACAGTAGGACTCAGGATAGAGTCTGGGGGGAGAGCCTTTTTATCCTTTTGTGTTGTTTGAATTCAACATAGCCATAGCTCTTTTTACAGACAATGAAAATAAAGCATAAAAGTGATAGGGATTTACTCAATTAAAAAGAATACTTGGTGAACTGAGTTAATATGCAGTAATAGAATATTTGCTGTGTTTGACATATAAAGATTTTAACATATTAAACTTTTTTAAAAAGTAGGCTGGACTTAGGCTTTATGGGTGTAAGAGTATTTTAAGAGAGGTGGTAAAAATTAGGACACAGATTATATTAAAATTCACCATACGTAAATCAAATGTAGCTCAGCAGCTCACAGAGTACTCAGTGTCAAGCAGCTATTTACTATGATCATTTACTGTGATACTCAATTTTAGAAAATGGAATTCAGGAAGGCTAGAAAAGGCATATAAGGACATGAAAGTCATAAACGAACAACTAGACTGGTTCACTCACTGAAGACACTAATTTATCCTTTTTTTCTTCTTTGCCAACAGTGCCTTATTGAAGCAGTTTTATATACATTAAAATTCATAAATTTTAAGTATATAACCTTAATGAAGTTGGGCAAACATATTCAAGGGTATTCTGGTAAAGTGGCCCTCTGTAAAAAGACGCAAACTTGATTTGTAGCATTTGTTGGTTTTCATGGTTTAAATACTCCCACCGTGACTGATTTTAAGCTAGCAATGGTTTAACAATCGGTTCACAGAAATTTTCCTGATTACTTAAGAATTGCCCCTCAGGAGTGTAAGAGACAGACTCAGCACACTACCAGCTGTGTTAAATCATGTGAGTATATCCCAAATCAAGAAATAGAATGTTTGTATCACTCCACAATATTCTGTCATGGCTTTTTTCCAGTTAATTCACCCCTTATCTTGCCATAGACTAACACAAATCTGGCTTTTATCACTGTTAATTAGTTTTGAACTTCATATAAATGGTACTACAGAGAAGATACTCTTCTTTTTATGGTTTCTTTCTCTCAGCTTAATATTTTTGAAATTCATCCATGTCGTTGCAGAAAAACGATTTTAAAATCATGTGTTTTCCTATAAATCAGTTATCTGTGTCCTTGAATTGATCTTTGGTCTGTTGCTGGAATGGAATCTGCACTGTAAAACAGTTTCCTTCTTTCAAACTCCTCCTTCTTATTTACTTCCTCTAGTTGCTCAATATATTATGTTGGCCACACTGCACATAGAGTGCACAAGAAAGCAGATTTTATGATTATTTATTTTAAAATTTCAGATCTCAAAATTTGGTCAAAATGAGTAGGAAAAAAATCATAGATTATTATGGGAAGCTGTTCTTCAGTTGGTTTCCCTTTCTTGGTGTGTGTGTGTGTGTGTGTGTAATTTCTAAATATCATTCAGAAAGCCTGACCACAGATAGTATGCACCAGCCAGACTCAAATCTGAAAACAGCCTGACTTTGGTTCAGCAGCTGTGAGTGCTTTCCATGGCAACGCTCCAGGCTCATCATAAAGACGACAGTAGAAATCAGAGGCTAGGGATAAAGGCCACAATATCCAGGCAGAGGCCTAGGGGGCTGAAGGCAGGAGCATCCCAGATAAACCGAAGCCTCTGATCCCCATGATGCTGTGTGCTGTCACTAAGAATTTCTGTAACATTTTACAATTTCATGGTATTTTTAGTCATTGTCTCGAGATTTTCCAAAATAGCCATTCCAACTGCCCTAGAGTTGCTATGTTTTTTAAAGTTTTATTTCAGTAGTTTTTGGGGTATAGGTAGTTTTCGGTTACATGGATAAATTCTTTAGTGGTGGTGTCTGAGATTTCAGTGCACCCATCACTCAAACAGTATACTCTATACCCAGTGTGTAGTCTTTTATCCCTCAGCCCCCTCCTAACCTTCTCCCTGAGTCTTCAAAGTCCATTATATTATTCTTATGCTTTTGAGTCCTCATAACTTAGCTCTCACTTATAAGTGAGAACATATGATATTTTGTTTTACAAAGAAGGAGGGAAACAATGGGATCTTGAACCAGAGGGTATTTCAAATTTTCTGTTCCCGTTGGGGATAAAATGCTGATCTCCTAAATTCTGATCAGCATTTATTTAAATGCGTCAGTTGGGGCTAGGCCAGCATTGGGAATGGATTTCAAGGAAGAATTTCTGGGCACTCACATTGATTGGATTTTTATTATAAGCTGAGCTAACTTTTGGGTTTAAATGAACTGCTATAGACCCAGCATATACCCCTCCCTTTTAAAACAACTAGGCCAGATTCCTACGATCCATGGAGCTTGCATGTTGGTCAAATGGCTGCCCCAAATGCCCCCTGGGAGGCAGGTGTGAGTTTCTGCTGCTTCCTGGTTTCCAGGTTCGGCCTCCCCTCCATGGTCTGGCTCCATGCAGGTGCTCTGCTGTCCTCTCTACCTGTCTGGGAAGCAGGTAGGGCATACTGTGGAGCCAGGTAAGAGGGAGGGACAAACACACCATTGCTGCCTCTGCATGGAGGGCCCACCTCCTGGAGGCTGCTCCCTGCCAGTGCTCCATGTGGCAGATGTACCAGAGCAGATGCCTTCAGGGAAACATGAGCCTCTCTGCTAGCTGATTCTGGGCTCAAGGACTCCCGACGGGCTTTGCTGAAGCTGTCTTGACCTGCCTGTCAATCTAGGAGCCTTCTGACCAATCAATCTCCTCTGCCTCTATCATTCACTGAGGTCAGACTTGCATCTTGGTGATGGCTGTCCCAGCCTTCCCTGGCCCCCTTCCTGTTTCTTTCATCCAGGCATTTCCACTAATAAAATCTCTAGACATTTAATCTTGCCTTGACACCTGTTTCTCAGAGTATCCAGTCTAATGCAGGCTATTCAAGCACACCTTGCATGCCTACTTGTGAAAGATAGCGTAGGTAGAATTCAAAATCAGGCAGGTGGTGACTTTTTGATCTTAAGCTCTGCTTCAGTGCTGGCATGTATGAGATACTTTTCTAAGACCCCTGAAATTCCTTCCCTAGCTTTGGCCAAAGAAGGGCTCCTTTGCAGCATCAGCAGCAGTCTTGGCTGCTGCCACAGCCACAAGGGGACTGTGGAGGAGCAGCCCTTTGCAATGCATGGCTTGGTGTCCTTACTCGGCATGTGTTCTCTCGTCCATGGCATTTTTGTAGCCTACAGGACACCTCCCTGCATTAAACGCAGCTCTGGGCTTAAAATCAACAATAAAGTGGGAATGAAGAGCAGATGGATGTGAAAATCTGGTCCAATGTCCTTAGTTACTCTAGTATCAGCCAGAAGACAAAGGAATGCTGTCCAGACACTGCTCCTTCCAAGTGAGAATCATGGAGAGCAGAGAGAGTCGGCCTGCCAGGCCGGATTCCAACAGAAGGTAGTAGATACAGGAGGAGCCAAGAAGAAGAGAGAAGAGACGAAAGATCTTTGCCTCTCCCAACATTTATAGCTGCCATTTTTATTCAACTATTGAAAATCTCATAGGAAATTAGTTGAACAAAAATCCTAAAGACTGTTTCCTCTCTTCTAGCTTCAAAGGGCCACTTACCATTAAGTCCTAGGAATGTGGTCAGAATCAAAGTGGGGATAAAGAAGGCTACTCTCTTTCCTGGTGGCTCAGCTGAACCGAGCTGGTCACCCTGGATCCTAGGGACTCCTCAAGGGCTGGTTTGTTTCAATCTGGCAGGGAAATCTAATTCTTTGTATAAGGGGTCATAGCCCAGTTCTGTCTAAGGCCTTGCTAGAGACAGTCAGAAGAGAGCTACAGCTGGATCCAGCTTTTGGTCTCATCCCAATCCAGATTACATTCTGGGGACTGGGCCAAGTTGTATGAGCATCTGAGAACTGGAGGAAGATTTGGGACTAGAAAGCGGTGGATGATATTTTCTGGGGCTCACAGTTAGGCCTCAGCACAATCAGGCTTTGCTGGACCACCTGTCTTTCTCATTCTTAAAATATGAAGAAGAGTCCTCTGTGCTCGAGCCAGTACCTTCTCCTCTTGTGAAGGGTTTCATCAGGGCTGAATCTTCACATGTGCAACCCACTACAAGAATGTGTTTAGTGAAATCGTTGGTTTTACTCGATTTTACAAAACAAATGGACATTTTTTCATCCAGCGATAAATCGGGGAAATGGAACAAAAATTTCCAAACTTAGAGGACAGAGAAGGGATATAGCAAAGCCATAGCAGCTTGACATGTGCTTGTTAAACCATCAAGATTTAAATAAAACCATTCTCTGGACCTAATTCACAAGGCAGCCCTAAGCACTTAGAGACACATGGCTAACAGGAACTGGACACACTAAATTAGCTCCCAGATGCACAGTCTAAAATATAGGCATACAATTTGAATACCAATTGTCCCTTTGCCAAACCTAGCAATAATAAGCATTATTGGGAAGATGGCCTCATTGCAATTCAACCTGGTTTTGCAATCTTCGCAGCCAGCAGAGACTTGATATATCTGTATCTTTCCTCCTCTCCAGGAAAAACGTCATTTGCAAAGCTAAGCCCCTTGGCAGGGGGCTCTGGGGTTGCTCTGTTGTGGGCTGTGGGACACAAATTAATTCCCTCATTTCTATTCTGGACACAATTGCATGCCTATGAATTCCACAGGTGCATGCTTTTTTATTTAAAAAAAAATAGCAAAGGAAGTGGAGTTAGACCTTGGAACAATTTGTTCCATAGAACTGAGTGAATCATCTCCTATAATGAGCAGCGTTGGCCAGAACTGCAGCAAACATTGAACAGTCCCATTTATCAATTATTCAAGGGCCTTCTGCTTACCAAGGACATTCGTTAATATGTGGAGGGCTGTTTGGCTCTTTGCTCAGTTGCTCAGCGTCCATCGGAAGGATATGGACTCACTCGCCATTCTGACTCAACAATTGTGTGTATTTCCATTAAAGATAAGAGGCATCATTACAGAGAATTTTCCCCAGAATGTCTCTCCCCATAACCAAGGACCCAATGCCACGTGATGTGGAGTCCTTTTGTGAGGATTGGGAAGCAGACGGCGGTGTGCTATGTAAGCCTGCATCCCAGGAACAGTTCTTGTACAGTTAACAAGCCTTTGACTAGAGAGGGGCACGGCTCTCAACAAACAAGTTTTTGTTGACTCTGTGCTACGTCCTTGCTACCTAAAGAGTAGTCTGTGGCATGCACATGGGTGCTTGTTAGAAATGCAGAATCTCGCCTCTACCCCAGACCTGATCCAAAGTCTGCGTTATAATCCAAGTTTGAGAAGTGCTTTAGAAAGCGACAAGGTACTGAATGCGGGAGATACAAACCATCCTGGCCCAGAGCTGCAATGAAGGTTGGGAATGTGTTAAAAAAAAAAAAAAAAAAGCAAAACAAAACAAAAAACTCATTCCACGAGGGGTGTGCTATGGGCTATAGTAGTGGTTTGTACCCAGTGTTAGATAACAGAAGAGACAGCGGTTGCCTCCACCAGGGGTGACAGGAGCTCTGGAAGGTGATGGTTTTCCAGGTGAAGAACGGACAATAGGTTTCCCTGCTTCACTGTATCTCCCTATGGCTCTTAGTCAGGCCTGAACTGTGGTGAGAGTCTCTTTGTGTCTGCACTTTGGGGTCCCTCAAACATCCTTCCTTCATTGTTCGCTGAATTACCTACGACAATACAAACCAATTCCTCCACTGCTTAAAACTTTTCATTGCTTATAGGACAAAGTGAAGACTCCTTAGCTGGCACACAAGCCTTTTGCATCTGGCACACGTAGGCATTTCTAGGGCTATCTCCTGCCGTTCTCTAGCCTGTCCCTGCTCCAGTTCTCCAGAACTGCCCATGAATCGCCTCACATGCCTTTCCGGTTTGGACACCTGACCTTTTCAGCAGCTGTTTCTTCTGCCTGGACTGCTTTTCCTCCAGGTTCACTTGGTGAACTCTTCATCCTTCAAAGCTCTGCTCTAGTATTACATCCTCGTTGAGGCCTTTCATGAATGACTCCTAAAGAAAGTTAATAGTCTCCTACTTCGATCTATTGCTGCACTTTGCGTATCTATTATTTTATAGATCAGATTCTATGTTTTGCTTAGTGGGTGCTTTATCTGCAATGGTTGTGCTAAGTCTATTCATTGAAGGCAGGAAATATGTTGACTTGAATCCTCAGAATGGCACATAGAGAACTTTAAGTATTGCTTTTTGAATGAACTATAATTTGAAAAAAATAGAAAGCATGAAGTTGCTGCACATGTTGAGAGGTGTGCGGTTCCTTTGGTCTGGTTTAAACACAAAATGAGTGAGGGGATGCTGATACACGCTGCAAAGGTAGCTAAAGTCAAAGCTGGGAGGGGCCCTAAGTGTTCCACTAAGAGTTTGAACTCTTAGGAATCCTTAATGTTATTTACAGCAGGGAGATGATGTTACAAGATCTTTGTTTGGGTAGTTGGCTGGGGACAGGGGAATGAGGGACGGGCAGTGAGAAAAATAGAAATCAGAGAAGCTGCGATCCTAAAAGGCTGCATAAAGAATGACAGAGGACTGCAGCAGAGAGCTAGGAAGAAGAGGAAGGAGAAAGAGTCTGTGCTTGTTTCTTAGAAAAGTGCCTTTAAAACGGCCTAAATGGTGATCTTATTGTTTCGAGTGTTTATACTAAGGCCAGTGTGTTATTGGAAGGATTTGCTTTAGTAAAAGAAAATTTGTGAAGTTGGGTCAGCATGGATGGGGGTTGAGTGGGGGATAGGAGGTGGGTTCTGATTAATCAAATTTTCTGGTAAACTCAGAGTACTAGAAAATTCATCCTTTTTGTTTCACCAATGTTACATTTTTTTTTCCTGCAGTAACTATTTTCCTGCCTTAAGTCATACAATGGAAAGAACATGTTGCATCGGCCTTTGAGTGGGGCCATGGAATGGCAAAAGGAACAGAGTGGAAGCTGGGAGATTGGATTTTGGTCCCAGTTCTGTCATGGCTTTGCGCAAGTCACTGAGCCTTTCTGGGCCTTAGAATCCTTTTAAAAGTGAGGTGTTTTTCTCAGACTTGCTAGAGGGAATATAGAATGGTGCAGTCTCCATGGAAACAGTCTGGTAGTTCCTCAAAAGTTAAACAGAATTACCATATAATCCAGCAATTCTACACCCAAGGGAACTAGGAAGATGTTCAAACAAAAAATTACACATGAATGTTCATGGCAACGTTATTCACAACAGCCAAAAAAGCGGAAATGGCCCAATATTCATCAACTGATGAATGAATTTTTAAAAGTGGTATATCCATACAATGGAATAATATTTATCCACAAAAAGGGAGACATACTAACACATATTACAACATGGGTGAACCTTGGAAGCCTTGAAAATAAAGTGAAAGAAATCGACACAAAAGGCCACATCTTGTAGGATTCCATTTATATGAAATGTCTAGAAGGCAAATCCGTAGTAAAAAGTAGATTATTGTTTGACAGGGGTTGGGGGCGGGAGAAATGGCGAGTGCCTGCTTAGTGGGCCCAGGGTTTCTTTTGGAGGTGATAAAATGTCCTGGAGCTGCTAGGTATTTGTGATGGTTGGTGACATTATGAATAGACTAAAAAACACTTAATTGTATTAATACACTTTAAAATGGTTAAATGGTGAATTTGATGTTATATGACTATTTTCTTAATTAAGAAAATGAGAAGTTTAAACTTAAATGTCTCGAAGATTTCTTAAAGATTCTGTGACTTAATGACACCTTTCTAACATACAGTAAATGATCGTTAAACATGTGATGAATTGACTTGAAAGAAATGTTGCAGCATAACTCAGACTATAGACAATACTTCCTACTTGTAAAGGTAGCTGGATCGGATGACATTTTCAGGGTCCTGATATGGTATATCCTGAGGAAAGAATCACCTTTAAATTAATGCATTTCACCAACGGTGTGCTGGTAAAGGCTTAACAACCAGTTCTCCAAGAAAAGAATAAAATATGCAATATATATGTATGTACATTTATTATAAATTTTTGCATCACCTTCTTGCAAAAATACTTGTACTCAAATCCTCATCTCTGGATCTTCTGGGGAACACAAACTGAAATATCTGTGTAATCTATTTCTTGCGTTAAATCTTTTCTGCTTTTGTAGTAGCATAGTTTCTATTTTCCTGCTTAGACTCCAGCTGCTGCCTCTTCACTTTGACACAGACCCCTGCCATAGCCCTACCTTTCTACCTTGCTAGGAAGGAGGAGAAGGCCTTCCCAGCCTCCTGGAATATAGAGCAGGAGCAGCCTGAAATACAGGTCTGAGGCAAACAATATAAATTAAGAACCTATAAGAGGCAGAGAATCCCCATTATCACTATGCATGGCATCCTGAATCACTCCTCAAGGTCAGGAAAGTGTCTGGATCCAGCCTGTTTGATTTCATATTCTTTCAGATACTGTTCTATGTGACTAAAGCTTGAGCAAGTCTCAATGTCCTAGTGTTTTCCTTCTCAGGATTAAATGGGCCCATTCTAGCTATCTGCTGCATGGTGCATCTGCAAAATAGGCAAGGAGCCCTCTAGTGGGTTTGCTCAGTGCTGGATTACTTGGATGGGTGGGCTGCTCAGGAATTTATTGCATCAAACAAAAAAGTGTTGGAGGGGAACTTATGTTTGATACTGCAAAACTAGCATTAATGGAGTCATGAGGAAAAAAAATGCCACCGGATTTTGTTGCATTTCATCACAAGTTTTATGACTTGTGCTTTGTCATAAAACAAGCTTATCTTATGGCTTGGCATTGTGCTTGTTTCACATGACATCCGTGCATAGTATTGCGTGACTATCAGATAGACACACAACCCTGTGTGACTGATGCCCCTGTGGTTGTGCGCTGCAGCAGCCCTGGGAGAGGGAAGCATGAAAATAATTTTGATGCTGGTAGCCTCTGTACATTTCAGTCTGCTCTTGGGTCTTTAATACACAGGAGTGCTAGAAATCAAGAAGTTATGTGACTGCATGACAACCTGGCTCTTAGGAGGTCAAAGGAAATAAATATCTAAAATGACAACAGCCAAAACCCAAGGCGTCTGTCAAGGGAAGCAGGCTTGGTGGGAAGTGCCCAGGAAAATCTGCTTGGAGGGTTTGTTCCTCAGGGAAGAGAATACGAGAGGAGAGAGAGCCCTTGGCTTGCATAGCTAATTGCAGGCAGAAGGAAGCAGAAAAGAACATGATTAGCATGTTTCTCTCCTTCTCTCTATAAAGATGACAGAAGCAGGCAATCTGCTGTTTGTGCAGAAGGGGCACAGGGAAGGAGAGAAGAGAGCATCTGTTCTGAGAAAATGCTGTTTAAAAATACAAGAAGAACGCAAAGCAAAGGAGGAAATCTCCATTGTGCAGGCCACTGGCTCTGAAAACCACGAGAACTGGAGAGGCACCTGCTGAGGAAGCTTCAGGTTGCCCTGACTCTGAATCTGGCAACTGGGCTCAGAAGCCCTATTGAGGGCCTGCTTCTCTGCGTTTCGGAGCTGAGGCTTTTGGTAGTAGTCCCTGGCTGTGACCTCCAACTGAGGAATAGTCTTCATAAGGACAGACAAGCCACCCCTGTCTGCAGCCAGCCATCCTCACCCTTACTGACCAGGGATGTCAATTTTTAGAGTTAGTTAGCAAAGCTTCCTGGTCAGAGAGTGAGTCACAGTCTCCACCCTCATACCTCCTCCTCTGTTCTCTGTCCAAGAGTTGATGCTAACTATTTTTATGGAAAATAAGGGAAACCAGTGTCTCCAATGGATGACGTCACTGGGAACCCCTAAGTTTGAAGGCTTCCATGCTTCTAGAAGAATCAAGAAATGCCTTGAAAAGAGCCACCAGAATGATTTCTCAGCCAGGCCAAATATCTGAGGTCCTGAGGTTTGGTCTTGGCCTCTAGATTCTCCCTCTCTTGTGGGAAGTATCAGGACCAAGGTCCCTTATCACACATCTCTAGCTGTCTTTGATAGGTAAATCCACCTACTCAAAGGAGTTCATCAGAAGGAATATAGTGTGACCCCAGATTCTGCAGTTACCTTTCTATTTATATTCTATCTCAGTTTATTTGTAGACTGAACTGGATTGTAAACATGTGTGGGTGGCAGCCATCCTTGCATTCCTGGTGTTAATAAGTTCAATGCTATTCTAATAGTAGGTATTTAATAGTTATTTAAGTTTGTGAATAATTGGCCCTCAGAACTTGCACCTCTACCAGTTAAAATAAACCAGCCTTGTTAATAAGAATAGAAATTTTAACAATCTTCTTTCCTGATGATATAGTTTGGCTGTGTCCCCACCCTAATCTCATCTTGAATTGTAATCCCCACAATCTCCACGTGTTGTGAGAAGGACCCAGAGGGAGGTAACTGAATCATGGGGGCAGTTTTCCCAGTGCTGTTCTCATGGAAGTGAGTGAGTTCTCATGAGATCTGACGGTTTTATAAGCATCTGGCATTTCCTTTACTGGCACTCATTCTCTCTCCTGCTGCCGTGTGAAGAGGTGCCTTCCACCATGATTGTACATTTCCTGAGGCCTCCCCAGTCATGTGGAACTGTGAGTCAATTAAACTTCTTTTCTTTATAAATTACCCACTCTAGGGTATTTCTTCATAGCAGTGTGTGAACAGACTAATACACCTGAGTCCTGGGAGTCTTTATCCCCCTACTCACTGGAAGAAAGAATCACTTTCAAATCTATTTTTCTCATAATAAAGTGGGAGTAATAATAGAACCTTCTCACAAGAATTTAATGAAGGCAGGCATGTAAGACAGCACCATATCCAACACTAGCTGTTTTATCATCACTATCATCATCATTTTTCAGACTGTTGTTTCTAAGATGAAGCATATTTTCTCCAGGGATTCTGTGAGCAGGATGGGCACCCTCTGACCCTCCCCTTTGACAGATAATCATACACACGTGGCTGATAGATAAGAAACCTAGCAACAGTCACACTGATATTCCGTCGGCTCCCTGGCAGCCATTTCTCCATGAGTAAGCACTTGCATTCCTTAACCTGTCTGCAAATCCAGTGATATCCACAGACACATATCTTTCCTTCTCCCGCTACTCGGGCTAAGCATTGGCATTTCCTTGAGATAAGTACTCCCTGCAGCTCTGCCATGGGTGTGAAGGGATACTTTCATCTAGTTTTGGCTTGCTTTTGGGTCAAGACAATTTATTCTCAGGCTTCAGGCTCTGAGGAGATTATTGGCAATTGTAAAGAAAAGACTTATTGGTATACCTGTGCTTTGTGACAGCCCCATAACAACCCCTGAGCTGCAAAGTCCAAAGAGCCCCCACCCACAAAGTCCAAAGAGGCACATGGTCAGCTAAGATGACTGATGGGCTTATGACCTGCCTTGCAAGAAAGGCTGTCACTGAATCACATTTTAATTTTGTGTTCTAGTCTTTTAAAATCAGGGGTTAATGTAATAACAGTCATTTAAAGAATGTTTACGTGTCTTCACATATGACCATCCAGGAACATATTATTATTTATCTGCTGGTGCTGATACTCTCAGTCCTAGTGCTGGTAACAATAGTTTAAATGTGTGATGTGTTCATTACATTACAAGTCACATTACAGATGAGGAAGTGAGGTGAGAAAGGTGAAGCGATGGTATAGTTGGGACTCAGGCCCAGTGCCATGGGTATCTGTGCTCCAGATCCTGCCCTCCCTTTGAACTATATTGGCTAACGGGCTGTTCTGGTATAGCAAATCACACAATAAAGTCCTCTAAGAATAGGGACCAGAAAAAGCGTTTTCATTGTCTGCTTTCTTGTATCAGATAATGTTTTACTTTGGCTTCAGTGTCTCAGGGAGTTCAGAAGCAAATGTCAAGATCAACCAAACCATATCAGCCTAGGCTTCTGGAATTCAAACTTTCCCATCCATTTCTATTTCATTTGGTGTTTAAAATTTCCATTTTAATGGTCTTATTGTTTGTGCTTTTTATTTTACCCCACTTCAGTCATTTGGGAAGCAAAAAAGGAATATATGTTAAGAAAGACAAATCAGGGCCGGGCGCGGTGGCTCACGCCTGTAATCCCAGCACTCTGGGAGGCCGAGGCGGGCGGATCACGAGGTCAAGAGATCAGACCATCCTGGTCAACATGGTGAAACCCCGTCTCTACTAAAAATACAAAAAACTTAGCTGGGCGTGGTGGGCGCGCCTGTAGCCCCAGCTACTCGGGAGGCTGAGGCAGGAGAATTGCTTGAGCCCGGGCGGCGGAGGTTGCAGTGAGCCGAGGTCGCGCCACTGCACTCCAGCCTGGCGCCTGGTGACGGAGCGAGACTCTGTCTCAAAAAAAAAAAAAAAAAAAAAAAAAAGAAAGACAAATCAATCCGTCAGTTATTTCAGTTTTACTCAGTAGGAAAAAGGATCATAGAACTTTTCTTTTGTCCCAAATGTTTTCTTGCTCTGCTTTCCTAGGAAATATCTATTCAGGGTAAAGTTGCCAGATAAAATATAGGGTGTCCAGAAAAATTTAAATCTTAGAAAAATAATGAATAATTTTTGGTATAAATATGTCCCAAATATTGCATATTAATTTTTATGCTAAAAATGTTGACAACATAGATGAAATAAGCAAATTTCTTAAAAGACACAAACCACCAAATCTCATTCAAGACAAAATAGATATCCTGAATAACCCTATATCTATTAAAGAAATTAAATTTATAGTTCATTATCTTTTGTCCCTCCCACAAAAATATACAGAGCCAGTTGGGCTCAAAGGTGAATTGTGTCAAATATTTAACTTTGAAATAATACCAGTCTACACAAAATATTTCAGAAAATTAAAAAGCACAATATATTTTTCATGTTTTTCAGAGGCTGGAATTACTTTGTTATCAAAACCAAGTGAAGACATTAGAAAAGAGAAATTATAGATATTCCTTATGACATTAATAAAATTTTATTTTTTAGAAAATTGAATTGAATAATACATTTAAAAGATAGTAAGTACATCAAGACCAAGTGGACTTTATCCCAAGATTGTATAGTTGGTTTAACATTAGAAATTATAATTTACCATATTAACTAAATAAAAACAAGATGACCATCTCAGTAAATGCAGAGAAAGTATTTTACAAAATCCAACATCAATTATTACTTGTAAAAGCAAACAAACATCTAAAAACTTACGCAAAAAAGGAATAGAAGGGAACTTCCTCAAAATCTACAGCTAACATTATACTTTTTTTTTTAACTTAATTATATATGTATATATTTTTAAATTGTACTTCAGGTTCTGGGTTCTTTAGGTACATATACAGATCATGCAGGACTTTTATGCTAAAAAGTATTTATTGTTTATCTGAAATTAAATGTAACTGGATGTCCCGTATTGGATCTGCTGAATCTGGCAATCCTTATTTAGAGCCACAAAGCTCCTAGACATATAACTTGTGTTTGCACCTTGGCATAGAATCTGGCTAAGGATCAAGGTGCGAAATGGAAACGTGTATAATAACAGTTAAAACCATGAAGATGAGCTGGGCCTCTTTAAAGACAGATTTTGAACATGTGGCCTTTGGAAACCATTATGTTCACTGGCTGGAAGATCATTGCCTAAGCCCAGAAGTGGCAACTCTACCAGGACAGGATCCGATTTTAGCTTGAGACCCTTGAAAATGACCTGCACCTGCCTATGGTTTCCCAGAGGCTGTCAAGCGGAACTTGACTATGCCTGCCTCTGCAGAACAAATCAACAAAGGTTTTGGCCAATTTTCCTGACCTTTTTTCAAATTGCAATTTTAACTCCCGTTTTCCCATATATCATATTAGCTTGAATGATTTCACTGATTCCTTGAATTCTGCTTCCTCACTCCTACTTCCATGTAAAGGAGGCCAAATTCTCTGTCCCAATCAAAAATATCTGTCAATTACTTGTGTGATCCTGAGGGTATTGTATTGGAACACCCACAGTCTTCTGATGGTCTCCCTTCCAATCCCCCCGTCATTGTCTGTGCTCTCAGTTTAATGAGGAGGCCTGGTTGCTAAAACACATACGGTGAGCCGTCAAACGGGCATGGCTGCTGGCTGCCTCTCCCATGGGCCCCTAAGCCTGCAGATCCCTGCATCTCCTCCAACCACAGTTCCTTGCTGTGCTGTAGGTGGAAAAGGAGAGGACCATCCCTTCTGAACTCTATCACACTGGCCCCAAATCAAGCAGGGGCTTCTTGAGTCCCCCACGAGTCACAGAGTGATTCAGGACCAGTGGTCCTTCTGCCTTTTCCTAAGACCTCCCCACAGCACTGAAACAACACATCCCTGGCACCTAGCTCGGGATGGACACTTTATGTCTGCCTTCATTTCACCAGACAGCAGAGGGCAAAGCCTTCTCCTAAAAACAATGAAAGCCCTTGTGCAAATAAATTAGCTTAGGATGGAAGCTCTGGTCTAGAAGAATTTCCAGTGGTTTGCTAAACATGCTTCATCTTAAAATTCCATGGGTGAGCAGACCCTAAAACTCACACTGTGTCCTCATGACACAAAGCATGTCTGACAAGGGGATGGTAGGTAGGTGGCCTTGGAGAAGGTTGTGCCTGTGATCCTACTCTGTTTAAATCTGTGTTCCATGGGATTTAGGCTGTCTGTCAGATGCTTACACCCCTTCCCCCTGATGCTGCTCTTTTGCAAGCATGAACTGCAGATTTGTTTCCCCCAGTCAGGCTAGTAGCCAATAATCCAAGCTTCTGCAGAAGGAATCCAGGGGCAAGTGTCCTGCTGAGTTCAGAGTATGTGCTCCCCATCGAAAACAAGGAATTGGCAGCTAAATAAGATCTTGACAGGGCACGTGAACACGGTTTCTCTTTTTCTCCTATACTTTTCACTCGTCTCTGTACTAGTGATGGATGATGTTGCCTGCAGAACCCTGAGAACCTCCGTCCCCATGTGCCAATGCATCACTTCTCAGCACTGGTACTCTGACCTGACTGTGCTCTGCAGGTACCCCTGGGTGTCTTTGTTCTGTGTTAGAATCTGTCCGAAAGGCACTGGAAGGGATGGCCATGTGATGTGTTTTGCCCTTGTATGGAGGGTGGCTTTCATTTTCTCAGTGTAGTTTGTTTGAATGAATCCAACGTTTCGTATGTCCCAGCCACTAGGCTGGAAGCCCCTGAGGACAGGCTCCCCAAAAAGTAGACCCCAAGACAAGGATTTGGGTGGAAGTAGTTTGTTTAGAAAATGATCTCAAAAATCACAGTGAGGGGAGGGAGAAAATGAGGAAGGGAATGGAGGAGAGTCAATAAAGGGAGTGTTAATAATATTCTTGTTGTGAGTTCTAGAACTGGGGCTTAGCGCTCCTGGGGAGCCTTGAACAGTCTGGAGCACACTTCACATTGTCCAATTGAAGGGCAGGGAAGCAGAGGCATTTACTCAACAACTGCTCCCCCTGTGGGCTGAGGGACATTCCTGTCCATGGGCCAAGAATGCCATGGCAAGAAAACACCCTCGGGCAGAGAGAGGCTGGAAGCCTTGACTTGTAAAAACCTGTGCACTGGGGACCTCAGGAGAGGGGAATATAAGTGGGGCACCAACAGCCTTTGTGGCAGGGACTACGCCTTCTTTCTCTCTGCACCCTTAACACCTAGACAGCGCCTGGCATTTCTGATACTCAATAAACATTCATTGAATAAGCACATGAATGAATGAGGAGCACATGTACAGAAACATAATTTAATGGTTCAGCAAATGCTGCTCAATAGGAAGAAAACATCAAGGACCTTTGCAAAAACCAACCCAAGTGCCAACGACAGCAGTTAGTAGAGAGCATGCCAAAACAACGGGTCTGTTTTCAGTTTGAAGTCCTTGACCAGAGTAGACTGGAAGAACCAGCAAGGTCATGAGACGCAAAGCCAAAAAGAGCGTCTCCCCATAAAGCACGTCAGAAACAACAGTGCATGATGTCAGTTAGCGATACCACCACATTTCCTGGCTTTATCTGGGCATAGAGGACTCGGAACCTGACTGGGCAGCCTATCTCACTGTTATGCAGCTTTGGTATTTAGACAAGCCTTTTTATAATGTCCCTTAATCTGCCTCCTAATGCCTTCCAATGCTTCCAGTTCCTGTCTCATTATTACTAGCTGTGTCTCTGTGGTTCAGAGGCTTATTATTATTATTATTGTTTTGGTGCCCTGTTTTCCTTACCTGTAAAATGCCTATGATAAGCATTCTGCTCAAGAGCTGGACTCTGACTTCCAGCTGCCTTGGTTCCACTTCAGGCTTCACTACGTACTACCTTGATTTAGAATGGGCTTCCGTAACCTCTCTGTGCCTTTTTCTTTATCTTCAAAACAACATTTTAGCACTAACTCATGGGGTAGCTTTAAGCACTTAGTAGTTGCGTTGTTATTTTACCTCTTAGGGGTGTTGCAGGCATTACATAAAACAATACATGTAAAGCTTCTGTAGAACACAGTGTCTGATGCAGGTTCAGTAAAGGTCAGTCATTATTTTTAAACTGCAGCAATATTAAGATACTTTGCCATTTATTTGTGGCCCCTACGACCTCTCTTTCAGACTAATCACCTGTTCCTCATGGCACACACAGTCACGTGTTCATTCCTATGTATGATCCAACCTGTGCAAATGCCCTGGGATCATCACCCTGCCTGCCCTCTATACCTTGACTGTGCAGAGTAAAATTGCTTTGGTCCAGTAAAGTATGTTCTTTTAATCTTCTCGATTACTCAAACATCAGTTATCATCAGACAATGGCATCACATTTGAGCATTTACCAAAAGGCTGGGTCAGTGCAGTCTACAGCTGCACTTTACAGCCTTTGCTCTGCCTACAGAGACCCAGCTTTGTATTTTGGCCAAGTAGCCTCATTTTCTTTCCACCAAGTCCGGCCCCACTAGCCCAATTTCAAACCAAACAACAGAATCTATGTTTGGAATTGATAGAGAGATTACATGTGAGAGTGAGTATACTCTGGGTGAACTGTGAGATTACAGAAGGGAAGGGGTACGTAAAAAGAGAAAAAAAATTGGAGAGAGTGTGAGGCTCTGGCAAAGGAGCATGATGCAGAGGTGAGGTTACACGATTCAGCTTCAAGTTTCCCCTGCAGCCGCATCTTGGACACTGTCACGCGTCTGACATTAGCTTTTTCTTTTTCTTTTTTTTTTTTTTTTTTTAATATATAC
>PVKV010022465.1:0-35296 GCA_004027835.1 Alouatta palliata
ATTTTTCTAGCTCTATCTCAATTACTCATTGTCAAACCACTAGTTCAGATTTTGTGTTCAGGAAAAAGGGACAGGTGAAGCTATCAGGTGACTAAGCCCTAGGTAAATGAGTTGGTATGAATCCTGAAACTTTTATAAGGCAAATGGTATGCTGTGGCCATGACAGCTGAACTCAATAAGTGAATTTTAAAACAGATAAGCTCCTTTTGCTGTTTCCCTTTCCAAGAATATGAAGCTGGCCTGATGTCAAGCTGCTGCAGAGAATTCGAGATGTTTAATTAAATCACAGACTCAGTGTCAGAGCTGGCTGACTTTCAGGATTCTAAGGCCGTAGCAAAAGAAGACATGGTTTTGCCTGTCTTGTTGATTTCCTTATTTATGGCCTTGGAATAAAGAAGATAAAGCAAGTCTAACAGTCCTGTCTTCGGAAAGTGCAGTTTCAGGCCATAAGAAAATTTCACTGCTATCCTTAGACTTCCTTCCCTCAATTTTACATTACATTTTCCAGGCTATACAAAGCAAGATCTTCTTTGCAAAGGGCAAACTCCGTTGTCCCACCGCCATACTGTACATGTGTTGGGGAAGGTGTAGGGGATCAGTGTTGTTATTCACCAGTACAAGTTGGAATCAGTGCAGCTAGGAGAGAAGAGATTAAGGAAAGAGGCTGTGAAGTCTGCTAGACCTGGGTTTAAGTCCTGGCTTCCCACTTATTAGGATGTAACCATGGTCACAGTACTTAATTCTCTAAATTTGATTCCTGAGCAAGAAAGTGGGGAATGATAGTATTGGTGCTGTTACAATTATGATAATGTGAAAAACAATTAGGAGAGTGCCTGGCCCAGAGAAAGAGCTAAGTGACGGCTCTTGTTATGAACAAAAATGAATGATTTAAACCTTGAGATTACAACATTTAACAAGCACAGACACCGAGTGCAGCCCGTTATTGACTTCAAGCAGTCTTTTGCTTTTGTTTTTATTTCTGTGACATCTTCTCTTATTACGACTTTCTGTTGGGTGTCTCTAACTCTGGTGCCTTGTGAAGGCCAGGAGATATTCCAGACAAGTTGAAATTCTACCTTTTTGTGAGTATAAAGGCAATGGGGCCATGTATAAGTTGGACCAAAGAGTACTAAAACAAAATAAGAGTTGTAGCTTTCAGAGGGAAAGATAAAACAAGAAAGGGCTGGGGTAATGGATGTGGTATTGAGATACTGGCACCAGGAAGCAGGGAAGAAAACCTCCAAACACATTGTGGTTTATTAAAACACTGAAGACTCTTAAGTGCTACAGTGGCAGGCAGTGCCACCCGACCAGGCAGTAGTGTCCTCCACAGCTGGGGAAGGGGAAGTAGGGCCTAATGATTGCTCCTGGAGACAGAGAGTCTGCTGTCCTGGGCTTTACCAGTCTGGCTTGTTGCGTGACCTTGAGCGACTTATATCCCCACTTGGACAATTTCCTCAAGGTTCTCACACAGTCCCTAGCTAACTAAAAGGGTCTGATGAAGATATATTTGTTAAAAGAAAATTTAGAGGACAGTCCACAAACTGCCCCTCCAGACATACTTGCTGGTGGGTTTTAGGATTTTTAAACATTAAATTTTAATGCATTTAGGCAGGGCTTGGTATTTTCTAATTCACACAATATCTACCATCTTAGTCTTCACATTTGGCTCCTGAAGGCCTCTGAGTATATGACTTCTGATTTCAATGGACTACATACCAGACTGGAATTGCTTCATTTACAACTCAATTCTATTTCTTCATCAATTACATGCAAATATATACGTCTAAAGTTTCACAAAACAAAGATTTTGCTGGCCTAACTGTAATTTGCTCTATAATGACATATTTTTTTTTCTAGAAAATATGTCAAAAATTACAATTTAACCTTCCTTGTAGTTCATCCAAATTCTAAAGCTTTAATGTTATTTGAAAACATAATTCAGCACCAAGTATTTTTTAGGTTACAATCTAAGTTGTTTATAAAATTTAATCTTGGCCTCGATCGTTTTGAGGAGAAAACATATCACTAAATAATAATGATCTTCAGTCTGTTCTTTTGCCACTTCCCAGAGATCTCCTAAGGCACTCTGGAAAAGTCAGAAGTAAATTAGACTCCCACATCTAGTAACCAAAACACCATCATCTTTAGCATTACCACAGTGAAGTATGCAAATCGTCATGAATATTTACACCTTGCAGGGTCCTTTGTGCACAACTCTGAGAAACAAATGGCATTTCCAGTAATACTTTATTGATTTCCAAATGCACAGGGGCGCCGAGTCCGAACATTCTGGGATAGCAGTAAATCTCTCTTACAAAATAATTTACAGTATGAAAATGATATACTGAAACATTAACTCAAATGTGTAATTCTCTTGAAAGATTCAGTGTTCCCTTGTTTAATGTAAAGGGTAGAAGGGGAAGATGACTAAGGAGGGAATGTGACTGTGCACAGGAAAATAGGCAGAGGACAATGAATTCATTGGTTCTCCCCATTCATGCAGTGTAGCCTGTCACTGTAGAAAGACTGGTCAGATTTAACTCTCATTAAGTATTAATCTGCTGTCCCCTCAAAGTCATATCAAGCCCAGTATGGGCTCCGTGGCTTTTTTTGCACCAATGTACCCACAAGTATCTTCAGTTATTTTCATTTTTCTGCTCTGGGCCTTGTTCTGTTGTTTCTGGTATATTCTCAGTTCCAAATGATACTATCTTACCAGACAGGCCTCCAGAAGCAAGAACTGCCTGAGTCTTACGATTTCTGGAATGGGACAGGGTAGGGGGCTTCATAAGCACTGCTGGATAAAGGCAATAATAATGAGATCTGAAGTCTCCCCTGTGGGCCGCCTTATTCTCTTAGGGCTGGGCTGGACTCAATCCATAATGAGATTTTTTTAAACATAAAAATCTGATGTTATCAGCACACAGTAAACATGCAATTCGTTTTCTTATTGAGAAGTATGTATTGAACAGCCATTATATGAGTGTGGAATTTGAGGAATGGCAAGATAATATTTTCTATTTGGGGAGAGAGGACTTCCTAGACCCTGCCACTACTATAAGATCATGAATTCTGCATTTGTGCCCTCAGGTCTAACTCGAGTAGTTAGACTCTCAGGTCACCAAAACAGCTGGGCATCCAAATTTCCTGTGTTATTAAACATCTTGGAGGAGGGCTGGAGTGCAATTTCCTTCAGGGCTGTCACTTTGATTCAGTGCTTTAGGAGCTAATAACTTTGCTAGAGAATCGCTCTTCTTGTAAGCAAGTACCTAAGCTCCGACTATATGGCGGCACTTGTAATTAGGGCTGACAGAAACCTCTGAAGTAGTATGCAAGATAATGAAGGGGCTGCTTTGAGTTTTCCTTAGTTCTCAAGTATTCTGTATGTAGTGTGTGTGGATATATACGTATGTATATACATATACACACATATCACACTTGTCATTTATATATAGGTACACACACCACCACCACCAAGGCCCCACCACACACAAACAGGAATCAGTAGGAGAGTCCAGATTCACTGGACTTTGAATTGCTACATCCCCACAGAGCACACAGGCGGCTAGGTTTACTAAAATATGAAGATTTCCTTTTCTACAGCAGTGAAGCTGCCGACATTTTCAAATAAAGTTGAGTAGAGAGCAGAACACCCTTTACTTTTACTACTGCTGCAAAGTTCTGTACCCTTGAAGGTCAAGAAACACCTTATTAATGGAAGATGGCACAAAAAAGCAAAGGTTCTCCCAGCTCCTGGGGCTGGGCCCAAGTCAGCAAGGTGTACTTAAAGTATCTGCTAAAGGAAAGAAATAAGGCTACCACAATGCCATTTCTGAGCCCTAACTACAACTGCGAAATGTCACTCTGAAAAAGATTCATAAACTGGGATGGTCAGAGTGCAGTGGGAAAACCTGAAGCCTCTTTATCCTTCTGTCTTTAGGTGGACCAGTGTGTATGGTACAAAGTGCCTGTCCACAGAATTAGGGAGAGCTGGGTTCAAGATCTGGCTTGAGTATTTCCTAGCTGTGTAACTTGAAGCAAGTGACTCTAATGCTCCCCATCTGTTTTATTATCTAAGAAACAGGGTGTCGTTTAGGGCCTGGCTCATAGTTGTTCCTCAATATATTTCCCTTGCTGAGCTGTCAAAGCCGAGACTCCAAGCACTTCTTGGGATTGTCCTGGATTTAATGATATCAAACCAAAGTCCCCCTCAGCATCCAGAAATTCAGCATTTGAAAGGTAGCCAGAAATTGCTGAGTATCTGACTGATTCTGGAGACATTCATTACCTGCCTCCCTTGGTGACATCTCCTTAGGGGTTTCTGCAAACCCTGCAACCTGCAGCCAGGCAAGACACAATTCTGAGCTCTCTTTTACTAACCTGGCAGGAGGGAAGCCTCATCATACTGGGCTGAAGGACAATCAGCATGCTCCAGCTCTGGGGGAAGGTGGTGCCACTGCAGGAAGCATCCTAGTTCTTACATTGATAAATGCTGCCGGCAGGAACTTAGGAGCCTGGGCAAAAGCTGCTGTGCTGTGTTTAATGCTTCCCTGGTTAAAGTTTTATCAGGTGCTGAAGACAGCAGGAGTCTATAAAGCAAATCTCAAACCCTTTCTAAGAAAGCAAAAGTGCTTTCCTTGAGGATTACAGAGATATGATAAGTTACTGAGACAGGTTGGCACATATTTTTATATTTCCATGTATATCCACTGCATAAAGGCTTGAATTTCCCAAATACTGATTCAAAGTAATAACATATGATCAGATATGGACAGCCAATTATTTGTCCATTGCAAATATAAGGCTACTATTTGGAGATCAAACAATGATTATTGGGGAAAGACAACATGCTTCCAAATCCTAAAATCTTTTTAATCTTCTGATATTTAAACTTTTTTCCACTGGTCCTTCTTTTAGGGTAGTTTTGTTGGATATGATTGGAGGTTGTAATTAACTGCCAAATTCTCCAGTCTTCGCAGAGATAGGTAAAGCATCAAAATTGTCTTAGCTGTTTCTTGGCCACAAGTTTGAGAGAAAAACACTTTTTTTTTTTTTTTTTAACATTTCAGACTCTTAGCCCCAATATCCTGACATCTTTAGTGAGTTACAACAGTCCTACCTAGAAGCATATATGCCTGGGAGCTTCCTGGCCTCAAAGGAATAAATCATTTCACAGCATTCACAGGACTGAAAAATAAATAGGACTCCTACAGTAAACAAGTATTGTTTCAGTTTCAAAACCATCCTGCAAGCACAAAAATCAGCTGGCCCTAATGCTAGTAATAGGTACACAGGTCACAGGCAGGCAGGCAGGAAAAGGTATTTCCCCCAGTGCAGGCTGCTTTGGTTTTGCCTTAGAGGCACTAGAAGTCTAGGTCGTGGTTTAGCAGCACCCAGAGTCTGCTTGGATATGGTTCCAGTTGTATTCCTCGTAAGTGAACACTAAAATACCATGAAGACAGAAAAGTGAACACATAGCCCACTTGCAAGTAAGAAGTACCTTTCAAGATTCCTATTTTATCTTAATAGTCTATGTGTATGAACATTTTATTCTATAATATAACTTTCATATAAAAATAAGGTCATCTCCTGACTCCAAACTATTTGGTAAATAAAAGTGATGCTTCGAGAAGATGCAGGTTTTTAAGTTTGCAGTTTTATATTCCCCTAGCACATCCCTGCTTACCTGGGAGCACAAAGCTTGGTTGTAAGAAACTGTGATTTGGGAGTAGAGAAAAGCAAGGAAGTCCAACGTCAGGTGTGTCTCTATTCCTAAGAGAAGAGTGAGATCCAGGGTGTGGGAGATGATCTGAAGGTCTGTGGGTGGGGGGTGTCACAGGAAGAAGGTTTCTGGTTGGAATTAAAGGAGGGTATATATGTATCTGCTGGGAGATGAGCTGAATTCAGAACACATGGAATGGCAATAATTCTCCCCCTACTGCATTTAAGCTAAATTAGGCTAAAATGGGGGTGGGACTAGCAAAAACCTACACTGTAAATTCCCATTTGGTAATATACATTCCAGCCCTTCATATTGTGATAAGCCCATAAAACCTGCAGAATTCATCCAAATAATTCTGGTTCTATTAGATCCTTTAGTGACTATTTTGGAAATTCAAGCAATTTGAATTCGGAAATACTGATTTCAACTTTTAATTAGATTTCTTTGGTCCTTTTCCCCCTCCTATCATTTTTTTTCCACTTCCACAGCACTGAATTATGACTCTCAAGTCCTGGATAACTTCATATACTAAAAATATCTCTTCCTAACTTTTAACTCTTTCTCCAACACCTTTTTCCAGTCATCCATCTTAATTCATGGCACCACATTTTCACAAACATAGAACTGGACTTTTAGGGACTGTCTACATGAGTCAATTTGGCCCTGCCTTGCCCTCATTTATTTCATGCTTCAATATGAACAAAATTGGGTTTTTGTTAATAGCCAGGGAGAAAACTCTGACTTTCCTTCAAGATTATTCCAGATCCTTCCTAACAAAGCATACTGTTTGGGTGTAAAATATTATGGGGGCTGGCTTTCCTGAGTAAGTTCAAAGCAGCCACTGAGGGATTACCTGAAGGACCCTTAATTGCTCCCGGTGGATCAAACGGGCTCTTTTCCTTGACCTACCACAAACAGAGGATGAGAAGCACACAGTGAGTAAGCATATAACTGGTCATCCCTTGGAGAGATATGTGCCTGCTGTGGATCTGGGGACACATCCGGTGGAAGTACATTTGTTGCTGAGCAGCTTTCACAGAAATCAGAAGCCGTTACATACACGCTGTCACATACACACAAGGGGAGGGGATGATTCTCCACTGGGGGTGGTAAGCCTTCATGTGTCCTCTTCTTCACTGGCACCACTGCAAAAAAAAAAAAAAAAAAAAAAAAAAAAAAGGGAGAACCAGGTGAGTTAAGATATCACAAGAAGGAGGCAGCCTAGTTTACTGGTTGATGACACAGCTTTATGTCAGACATACCTGGATTTAAGTCTTAATAACCATGATTGAGCAATATGGCCGAAGGCAAGTTACTTAGTTTGTCTAAATTGATTTCTCTAGCCGTAAGGGGAATGATGATAAAACGCACTTTCTTGAGTTACTAGAGGATTAAATAAAAGAATACATATAAAATGCACAGTATCTGGTATACACTAAGTGAGGAGCTATTTAAAGGAGCAGGTGAGAGTCCTAATTGTTTTAAACTTAACTAAAAAAGTAAATAGCTGGTAAAAATCAGGTGTATGATTTCCTCTAAGCCTTAAGCCATCTATTAGGAGAGAAAAAACAAGGAAAAGATACTATCATCTGCACTCTTAATGGCACTTTGCACTTGGAAAAATATCCAAGATTTCAACTCATGCCATAGGGACATGTCCACCTCATCAGAGAAGGTACTCTACTTAGTAGGACTCCCTGGTGATTCTCTTATTTCTTTCATAGGCCTTATGACATTACATAATTTGTTTGTGATTTACTCTTCTCTCTACCCCCGACTAGAGCATACAAGAATAGCACTACTATTTATTAACTATGTATATCTAGCACTAGCACTGGGCTGGGCATATAGAAGTGCTGTATAAATAATTGTTTTTAAAAAGGAAGTGAAATACGAACAAGAAGAAAGGGAGGGAGGGATGGACACAATTGAAGGGACTGGTCAGTCATTACTGCCCTGACCAGGGTATACTAGATGTTATGGATGTTTCAGAGGCCAAAAAATGTCAAGCCCCAGAGGCATGGCTAGTACCTCAACTGCTCAGAGTTACAGCACCTCTGGCTTGGTCCTGGGAGAGAACACTGTTGGTACAGGGATTGGGGCAAGGAGAATGCAGAGCCTGAAAAAGCAAGAATGAACACACTCCGAAGGGCAAAAGTAGCAAACTTGCCTAGTTTTTTCCCATCCACTTCTATAGGTCACTGTCCTTAAAACAGTAACAAGCACCAACTTGATCAAGTGCTTACTGTGGGCCAGGGGCACTGAGTTACATGTTACTCACCCATTCTTCTTATTGTGTAGGGGCTATGATTATTCCCCATTTTCTAGATGAAGAAAGTGAAGCTCTGAGAGATGTAAAATCCTAGGGTCACACAGTAAGGTCTGTGTCCTTAAACTCAAGGTTTAGTTTCATCTGGATAAAGTCTGAAGTGGTCAAGCTGGTAGGGAAGGAAAAGGACTGTAGAACATCAGCTCCCAGCTAATACCTAGGAAGTTTTCATCACACAAACGATTATCTATGTCTATATAAACCTATGCTCTTTTGCATCCATTTGGGAAAGACTTTAAGGGAAAACATCTTAGGCAACAGATTTCTAGAACTTCCACTAAAGGCAGAAACATTTCAAGAAACAGGTTCTGCAAGTTAAGGTAAGTGTATGCTCGGAGCCGAAGAACCAACTCAGTAATCTTCACCATTCTGAATTCCACCCTACTTCCACTCCCTTTTCCTGCTGGTTATACAATCATGGGATGAAGGGTGCATGCCAGCAAGAGCTGGACAGTGGGCTGTCATTCAGAAGCAGTATTTAATGGCATCTGTCCCAAAGAGAACAAAAGGTCTTTTATGAAAGCTTCTCACCAGAATCAAGGCAGAGCTGGAACTGGCGCCATATTCTCCCCCTTGGTATTATATCCAAAGCAAGCTCTCATTGTTCTCTTGTCAGTTTTATTTCAAATATGAGGGTGGCATGGTGACTCTGCCCTAAGCTGCAGTTCACTTTTTAGCATTCTTAACTTGAGATACATAGTTTAAACATTTAAATGTTCATGAACCTAATGAAATTGTATACAGAATTTTATCTGTGTGTTCCTTGTCTGAGAGAAGCCACACTTTTCATCATTTTCTCAAAGAAGTCAACAACTCCTGCCAAATTGGGAATAATCAGATTATAAACAAACTCTTTTCCTGTTGCCAGGTTCTTTATTATAAGATCTGGACAGTGGCTTGGGGAAAAGGTCTGAAGTTCTGACTGAGAAAATCTCTTCTCACTAACTTAAAAGAGACCTGTTCTTGGACCTGAAATTTATCTCACAGTTTAAAACATGAGCTCTTAGGATACTGGCATATCATTTATTGATTGCTTCATTCGCTAAACATTTATTGACTGTCAACCATGTGTCAGTCATGATGCTAGGTGCAATAATGAATAAGATGGACACAGGAGTTGCCCTCTAGGACTTTAAAGCCTAGTAGGTGAGATACAGGCTGGGGGAGGGAGGGAGAACCTTTTGTTTTCCATAACAGCATCTTCAAAGAAAGCATCTTATTTTTATAATAACCCTCTTCTCATAACAATGAAGAAGAAAAGAGATTATAACTGAATCTATAACATAGAGCTTTGCTCAGCTTGTATGTGGTCTCTCCTGAAGGATTCAACAATATAATTAGTGTGTGGCATCATTTCCTCTCCTGAATGTTCTTGCTTCACTTTCTATATAAGCTAGTCTATGTTCACGAGATTATTTATTTACGTATTTATTTTTCAGGTGGAGTCTCGCTCTGTCACCCAGGCTGGAGTGCAGTGGTACGATCTTGGCTCACTGCAATCTCCACCACCTGAGTTCGAGCAAGTCTCCTCCCTCTGCCTCCCGAGTAGCTGGGATTACAGGCACATGCCATCACACCCAGCTAATTTTTTGTATTTTTAGTAGAGATGGGGTTTCACCATGTTGGCCTTGAACTCGTGACCTTGTGATCTGCCCACCCCAGTCTCCCAAAGTGCTGAGATTACAGGTATGAGCCACCATGCCCGACTGTTCATGAGATTTTATCTTAAATAGTCTATAAAAGTCTTCACTTTCTACAAGGGAAGTAATACAGCCTTCCACCTCAGCCACTTATAGTGCTTGTCTGAAACATCTACCAGTCACACTGAGACTTATAACTGGAGTGGGACTCAGAGGTTAATAATGTCTGTTTCATTAAAAAACAAACAAACAAACAAAACTAAAGGTGTCAGGCAGACAGCCCATTCTACAGCAGGTACTTACCAACGAGAGAGGCAGCATTACATAATTACTTTCATGTCACCAGCTTGAACTAGGTTCAAATCCCTGTTATGAGCTAATAAACTGTGGGAACTTAAGTCACCAACCTCTCTGAATCTCAGTTTCCTCATCGAAATGCTACCTTCCAGGGTTACTGTGGAAACTTTATATATTTTATGCAATACAAATGATAAAAAATGTTGCTCCTCTTCTTCAACCCACCTTCCTTCTTATCCTGAATAAAAATCTGCCTCTTCCTACCTTCCCTCAATGTTCCTAGTTCTGGCAGCTGAAACACTACATTCCAGAACAAGTGTGTTCCTATCCCTAA
Organism: Alouatta palliata; assembly: GCA_004027835.1. Taxonomy (NCBI): domain Eukaryota; kingdom Metazoa; phylum Chordata; class Mammalia; order Primates; family Atelidae; genus Alouatta; species Alouatta palliata. The sequence goes on from PVKV010022465.1 coordinate 10,326, forward strand.
ATGCCCTTCAAATATCTGGAGAGCAACAGTAACCTGCCTTGTTCACTTAGAGAGTTTTTTAATGACAACCCCAGACCTAATGAAATATAGGTACTAAGTAGAAAGGTTGAATATCACTCTGACCCTTCTAGGTGGCAGGTCTCTAGAAAAGTCATGCCTGCCAAACACTGGTGGGAACAAATGCTGAGTGACGTTTAATTTAGTTAATCAGCCTTAGCTCAGTCACTGACGTAGTTTGAGGATACTGCTGTATCTAAAAATGGTGACCTTAAAACTGGGGTATGGAAACCCTTGTGGTATGTAATTACTCTCCAGGAAGTATTTGGGCCTGAGTAATTTTAAGAAAAATAAATGTCCAAATCCTTAACTTCCACATACACTGTTTCGTAAAACTTACTTTCTCAGAAACATGCCTGTGCTCTGTAGGGTTCTTGTTTCAGCCACTCCCACTTTCCAGATCACCTTACTCCCACATTTCAGCAGAAATGCTACCTCTCAGCCTTCCGAATCTTAGCACGTAACAATTTTAGAATGTCTCCCTTAGAGGAGTCCTATGAGAGAAGGGCAAGCAATAGTAAGAGACAATCTCTTTTTTCACCCAGGCAGCAAACTCTTGGCAAGGCTGTGTGTTTTCTCTACCTATCCATTGATCTAACACTTCAAATTCAGAAGTGAGATAGTTGTCATGAGGTGTGTACTAATATTTATTTGAATTGAAAGAAAATGAAATCAGACTTAATCCCGAGAGAAAGCAAGTCTGATCTGGCTGGATGGTTTGACCATCAGAACTGGCTTTGCCAATTAGATTATATAGTACATCTTGCCTGTAAATTTAATAAGCTAAATTCACAGTGCCAAAGTTTTGACAAAAATATATACAGAAACTCATATAAACTGCATAATATGTCAGCAATCACACCATTAGCAACTATTTACACTTGATATAAAATTTCAGGAATTAATTTAAAGATGGGAAAAAAGCACATACTTTTTATTTCTTTTAGGTGATGTCAAACCAAAAAGTTTAGCTAAAGGAACTAGGAGTTCCTAAATTCTGACCAGGAGGGTGGTGTGAAATTTAACACTTTCTTGGTTGTGGGCAGGGGTTAGGGTCACAGAATGAGACTAAGGTATCCCAGTCAGCAGAATGCTGTATCCCTTCTGAGTTGGGCACATGGTCTGATGTGGTGCCTGTGAAACTGAAATGTCGGAGACATGCCTTAAGTCCCACATTCAGATCCTAAATACCTGCTGATAAAATGATTATATTTTATCATCATTTTATAGTGTTTCACTGTCTGACAATTTTTTAGTTAGGCTGTATAGATATGCAGCTCAGTTTTTCAGCTTCTGTCCCCAGTGCTGTAGGAGTATAAAGGGGAAGTTAATAAATGTGGTAGCAGAAAAGATAGTTTCTTTTCCTAAGCATATAGTACAACTTAATATGACTTGGCATCACTCATGTCTGCTGAGCTCTTGGGTATTTAATTAATTATTGCTGTAAAAGGATTATTTAACTCAGGAAGATGGACAAATTAAGAGGTATTGACAAGGGAGGAAGGCTAGACTCAGCGGAAATTAAAAAAATATTTAATATTCTCCAAAAATTACGCTGCCTGGGCACTGTACAAGGAGCTAATTGGGAAGTCTCACTCACTGTCTGAGAAAGTGGTTGCCTAGTGGCAGTAAATGTGCGATCAGCACCGCTGGGGAGATGGATCCAGGAAACTTTCTCTACCAAACAGAGTTGCCTTCTTTGTCCCCTCTGTCCCACACTCACCTCCTCCAACAGCCTGGGCTGAAAATAAGGGGGTTACTGTGCTTTAAGGGATCTGAACTTAATAAAGCAAAATGTCCTTAGTCTATTTTAGGTTAACTGAGAAAAACATGAAAATACTACAGTTTTAGTACTGGTTCTGTTGTGTGACTCTGGGACTCAGTATCCTTATATGAGAAATTAGGACATCTTGCATTTTAAGCAAAATTTAGGAAAACTCCACACCAGACAAAAGCTAATAAAGCTCCCCTCCAACATATAGACTTGCTGACCTAATTAATTTGCTCTCATTTATATAGCTGTCTCTCTTAGCTTCCTGTGCCCTCTCTATCCTCTGTCACCACAATCTGAAGGATGGCCTAAATGTTCCAAGTCCTTTCACCTCTTTTTCTGGCTGGGCCCAAATACGAGTTGATGACTGACACTGCCTGATCATTACCTAGTGCAGACCCAAGAGTAAGCTCTGCCATAAGCAAAAGCCCCATGATTCTTTATTTTATCATGGGTCTTAAAAAAAGTTGGACTTGGCTCTAGCCTCACTGCAATTCCTTCTCAAACAACAAGAAGGGCTTTGCTCTCTCTAGTTTGCCTCTACTTTATCCTATGAGCCTTCTCTCAGTAATGGCCACTATTCACAGAGGACTTAATGTTCCATAAACTGTGCTAAGAAATCTATAAACATAAACTCAGTGATAGCTTCTGGTATTATCTCCATTCTACAGCTGAGAAAAATGAGGCCCTGAGAGGCTACAAGAAGTGCTTAAGGTACACAACTTGTAAACAATAGACCTAGGTTAAGTAATCAGACTCTAGAACCCTCAGAAATGAACTGAACTTGCCTAAGAGGTGAGCCTGTATTTTTCTGACCCCTAGTTATCCAGCTGGTAAGTAGCAGCCATTTAAGTTTTCTGAGGCAAAATGTTTTCACCTGAAAAAATGGGATATTAATACCAATCCATGAAGAGATGGAAGATATAAGCAAGTGCTTTTTAAGAGGAAAAAATGCCAGAGGATTACTATAGAAGAAGGATTACTATAGAAGAAGAAGAAATACAGCCCTGAGTTTGTCTCAGCTCTCACAGCTGATTCTGTCTCTCCAGACCTATTAAGGGACCTCTGAGGGAGGCTTGGGTCTCCAGCATGACCTCAAGCTCACACTCTGACCACAGTGCCACGTTTGATCTCCATGTACCTTGTAGCCTATTTACTGTTTTTATAGGTGGCTACCTTTCTTGCACTTGGCAGGGCCTGTGTGGGGATGGCCTACTTCTATGGAGGATTAAAAGAAGCCAGCAGGCCTGCTCAGGCCGTGCCCTGCAATAGGGAGGTGGCTGAATGGAAGTTAACAGGCAGGCTTCTAGCCTGCCAGTGTCCCATCTGCTCTCAGAACTCCCTTCTTTAGGACTGAGTCCTTTACTCCTGCTGGATTTAGAATAGCATCATTTACAGCCTTTTTTTTTTTTTTTTAAATTCAAAGAGTAACTTCTTTTTTGTTGCTTTTTCCTTTCTGTAACAAACAAGTATTGGTTCCATAAAAAAGAAAAAAATTCTGGCTGGGCACGGTGGCTCATGCCTGTAATCCCAGCACTTTGGGAGGCCAAGGTGGGCGGATTACTGAGGTCAGGAGTTCGAGACCACCCTGGCCAACATGGTGAAACCCCGTCTTAAAAAAAAAAGAAAAGAAATTCCATTATATTACCACCAGGGATAATCACCATTAACACAGTGAAGTATATTTGCCCATACGCCTTCTATACATATATAAAAGTAAGCATCTTTTATAAGATCAGCTCATACTTGACAGGCTCCTTCAGTCTGTTTTTTCCACTCAGCTATCAATCACGAATGTCCTATCAAGAAATATATTTCTATAAGATTATGATTCATGATTGATTTCTATGGATTTATCATACCTAATATTGGGCATTTAAATTATTTCTGCATTTTCACTATTACCCACATCTCGATGACACACATCATTGTGGATGAATCAACCTTGGTGATTTCTAAAGAAAAATTCCCAAAGGCATTTTTGCCTGGGGTCCAAAGGCATGTTTGCATTTGTTTTATAAGCTTTAATTTTTAGAACAGCTTTAGATTTACCAAAAAATTGCAAAGGTAGTACAGGATTCCCATACCTAGTCTCTCCTATTATGAACATCTTACATTAGCATGTTACATTCGTTGCCAATGAACTGTGAAAGGAAAATAAATCTCAGGACCCCAAAATCACTAAGCCAAAGGGAAAAGTCACACTGGGAACCGCGATCAGCAAACCTTCCCCCCATTCTGTTCTTAAATAAGGTGGCTACAAAGATAAAAAAGCTACATACCGCCCTCACAAAGGACAGACAACACTCAAGGTCATCCCTCTGCTCATGTGAGACAATCGCATATCCAATTGCTTCCTTTGATTCAGTGGAAGGCTAATCAGAAACTCAAAAAAATGTAACCATTTGTCCTTTATCTACTTATGACCTGGAAGCCCCTCCTGACTTCGAGTTCTCCTGCCTTTCTGTACCAAAGCAATGTATATCTTACATATATTGATTGATGTCTCATGTCTCCCTAAAAGGTACAAAACCAAGCTGTGCGCTGACCACCTTGGGCTCATGTCATCAGGACCTCCTGAGGGTGTGTCATGGGTGTGTCCTTAATCTTGGCAAAATAAACTTTCTAAACTGACTGAGACCTGTTTCAGATACTTGAGGTTCACAGAACCAATACTGATACATTCATACTAAAGTTCCTATTTTGAGATTTCCTTAGTTTTTCCCCTAATGTCCTTTTTCTGCTCCAGATTTCACTCAGAATACCACATTTAATAATTAAGTTTCTGTAGGCTCCTCGTGGCTGTGACGGTTTCTCAGACTTCTTGTTTGTGATGGTGATGACAGTTTTGAGGGGTGCTGATCAGGTATTTTGCAGAATGTCCCTCAATCAGAAGTTGTCTGATGTTTTCCTCACAATTAGGCCATGGTTATGGGCTTTTGCAAGGAAAATTACAGAGGTAAAGTGCCATTATCATTACATCATATCAAGGGTTTATCTATCAGTATGACAGCACTGCTGAAGGTGACCTTGACCACCTGGTTGAGGTAGTGCTTGTCAGATTTTTCTATGGTATAGCTACTCTTTTTTTTCCCAATCCCACAGTGTATTCTTTGGAAGGAAGTCACTATGAGTCGCCTATACTTAAAGAGTTAGGAGTTACATTCCCTCTCCTTGAGGGTGGAGTATCTACATTAATTATGTGAAATACTTTCAAACATGAGATTTCTCTCTTCTCCTTCATTTATTTATTTGATTATTTATATCAGTATGGACTCATGGATATTTATTTTATTCTTTGGGTTACAATCCAATATTACCATTTTGTTGCTCAAACTGCTCAGCTTTGGCCTTTGACAGCTCTGTTAGCTGGCTCCTGTGTTCCACTGACATATCCTCATCAACATGGGTTTTCTGTTTATTTGTTTTTGGTGTTTGAGCACTCCCCTACTTTCTAGCACTATAGAGCCTCCAGGCTTAGCTGTCTATTTTCTCCCCAGACCTAAAATCAGATATTCTCCAAAGAACACAGGACATGTGGTTTTAGAGGCATTTGATACTGCCCTCCAGAAATCTTATACTGATTTACAATCATTACTCACATCAGCACAGGAATGCCCATTTTCCCCACACCCTTGCCAATAATAGGGCAATTTCAAAGTGTCTGCAGTGAGATGACCTGGCATGGGATGGTGTGCATATATATGCAAGTATGTGTCTATCTATCTGTTCTGTCTCTTTAAAATAACTTCTACGTTACTCAGTTTCCTGTTGAATTTCAAGAGAAAAATGCTCTGGGGCAGTTACGTTTTTCCTTTTCTTTGCTTTTACATTGGCCTTCCCCAACCTCCCTTTCCTGCCCCAGTGCTGCTGGATTGTCTGTCCCTGGGGATCTCCTGTGATAAGGTCTGAAAGGAACCTTTCCTATACCCTCTATTAGGGCCCAGGCAATTTCAGGGGGTGGAGAGTTAGAAGCAGAAATTAGCCAAAGGGTTTACCTTCCCTGCTTCCCACACCTTCAGGGAATCCACCTGACCCAGTTTCCTCATCTTCTGTTGGCATGTGTATAATGAAAACCAAATCTCTCTCAAGCAGTTTCCTTCCACAGAAATCTCAAACATAAGATTTAATAAAATACTGAACTTCAAATTTCCTGTTGCCTCAGCTGCTGTATCTCACAAGTTACCAAAGCGAGAAAGAGAAAAGATCAATAAATAAATATACTTGACACTTATCTCTAATTTGTCTGAACAGTAGGCTGTGTGTGTGTGTGCTCGCACGGGTGTGTGTGTGAAAGAGAGCAAGAGGCAAACACACACACAGAGGCACAGATATGAACACACAGAGAGACAGAGGGAGGGGGGAAGAGAGAGAAAGAGAGAGAGAGAGAATAGTTTCCAGTAGCTTTGGGAGTCCTATGATGATGATCTTCAATTGAGGTCTGGAAGCTGGAAATATACCAACCCATAAAGACCTAGTGCTACTTTTCATATGGCAGTGGGTTATGAACATGGACCTAGGAGTTAGAAACACCTGGGTTTGAATCACAGCTCTGCCACTTACTAGCTGTGAGATTTTGAGGTCAGTGTTCATACTTGGAAATAGTGGACAACACAGTGCCTATCTGGAAGAGCGCTGGAAGGATTAAATGAGAGTAATGTGTATGAAGTGCCTGGCAGATATATAAAGAGCTTGACGTAGTATCTGTCACACAGCAAGTGCTCAAAACATTTTGTAGTTATTTAATAACATCGTATCAAGAAGCCAAGACTAAAGAGAGGTTAAAAGTCATACAGTGAGTTGGTGGCAGTGAGACTGACTGGAAGTCAGTTTCTGGCTCCTGAATACATCACCATACCTGCAACCCCCATTGCTTCCAAAACTGCTATTTATTAACAAAAAAAAGGAGAAAAATTAACACTGTTGCTGCATGTACACTATATGCACCATGCTGTCATTCCAATGGGCTCAAGATTCCTTCTCAAGCCTGTTCTCTTAGCGTATAGGCCATTTTAAAAATAAAGACAGTAACAGCTATCATGAATAAGAATGCATTCTATGTGCCAAGCGTTGTGCTCAAAATCTTAGGAGCACTATCTCCTTATCCCACTCAGTCCAACAGCATGTCCTACTGACCCGCCCCGCATGACCTCTCCCATTTGCGTCCATTCGTCTTCTCCACTGCTGCCACCATCTCCGGCTTGAACTACTGGAGCTGCCTCTTGACTAGTCTTCCTACTTCTCATCTTAATGCACTATTGTCTAATATCCGAACTGTACTCAGAGTAATATTTCAAAAATGTGCAATAGATTATGTCAGTGCCCCATTTAAAAATCCTTCAATGGCTTCCTAGAACCCTTAGAATAAAGTCCATAACCCACAAATTCCTATATGCTTTGGCCCCTCTCTCCCTCTCCAACCTGATTTATGCCACCTTACAGCCACAAAAAGCTGAGCTTGTTTGTGCTTTAAAGCTTGTGCTTTGCTGGTCTGCCTCAAAGCTCTTACCCTGACATCTTGGAATGAATGACTCATGAATGTTCAGGTCTCAGCTCCAATATCACCTTTTCAGATGCTGTCCTGGACCAGGAAATCTAGAGTGGTCACCCCATCCCTGTACTATTACACTAAATTGCTATATTGTCTTCATAGCACTGATCACCATCTAAAATTATTTTGCAGTTGCAAAGGTCTTAACTATTTTGTTCCTTGTCTTATCACCAGTACCTGGTAATGTGCTTGGCACTTTGAAACCTCAACAAATATTTTTGAGTGAACGAATGAGTAAATAATCAAAACAATCCTGTTTTGATCCTGTTTTGATTTGACTGTTCAAGAAACCTCCCCAGGCAAAACATGGGCTACTTGCTGGTCATGGAGACACTGCCTAGGAATCTCATGAGTAGTTTACTTTGACAGGTAAACCCAAGCTCCATTTCTTTTCTAATTGTCTCTGCAATGACCAGGCATACATAAACACTGGAGCTCTAGGTTGAATTAAAATGCTGTATCATAAACTGATTATTCTTACAAACAAGTAAGCCTTACTGGAAGCTGTATAGTAAAGGACGGTGTGGCCCACGGACAGGGAATGCCGTCGTCACTAAGAACAAAGCAGAACAAGCTCGTATCCAGCCCTCCCTAAACAGAGAAACCTGAAGAACAAATTCATCTTCATGAGAAAGTGTTCTCATCTGGCTTCTCTATAAAACAGCTGCACGTTTGCTAACTTTTAACTCTCCACAACCCAGCTGTGAGCTGTCCTCAAGGCAGGCTTGAATTCCAATACTGTAACTATCCACCTTTTACCCTAACAGTCTATGAAGCAAGAGAGATGAGGATGATATCAAGTCAGCAAGGCCAAGATAGAGGTGAAGAGATGCTTAATTCATGGCTCCCCTTTTCCCCTCAGATAATATGATAGCTGAGGCACGGATCCAGAAGTGGGAGAGCTGGGTTAGTTATTGTGGTGGTTGAGACTGATTGTGGAAAAAGCATACAACTAAGTTTTGAGACCTCATTCCAGCACACATTAGCTGTACAACCTTGGGTGAGATGCCTCTTTAAAGTTTCCATATCGGTAAAAAGAGGATAATTACACATTATAAGCACTTACAATTAATAAATGGATGTTATTGACATGGAACTAATCACTTCACCAAAATCTTTACAACCAGTTTTCATAATAACCCTGTGTAACAGCATTAACACTCCATTTTACAGACGAAGAACATGCAGAGTAGAGAAATGAAGTAACATCCCAAAGTCCCAGCTATAGGCAGAGCTGAAACTATCAAGGCCTGGCTCTTGTTTTTAGCCCTGGGCAATGATGAGTGAAGGCAGCATATGAGGGGGCTGGTGACATCAGCTGGCTGCATTTATTCAGTTGGGTTATTTGTAATGCCTCATTACTAGTAGCAGAGGAGGTAACTGGTACCTTGTTGCTAAAGAGGTTCCAAGGCATTGGCAGACTCAAACTCCAGTTGGGCACCAATTAATAGAAAACTTCCTCCCTGTTACAGGGGATCCCAATAGTCTCTTAGTTTGTTTGTTTATTTATTTTTGAGACAGTCTTACTCTGTCACTTAGGCTAGAGTGCAGTGGTGCGATCTTGGCTGACTGCAACCTCCACCTCTTGAGTTCAAGCGATTCTCCTGCCTCAGCCTCCTGAGTAGCTGGGATCACAGGCACACACCACCATGCCAGGCTAATTTTTGTATTTTTAGTAGTGACGGGGTTATACCATATTAGCCAGGATGGTCTCGAACTCCTGACCTCAGGTGATCTGCCTGCCCCGGCCTCCAAAAGTGCTGGGATCGGAAGTGTGAGCCACTGTGGCTGGCCCCCAATAGTCTCTTTAAAAAAAAAAAAAAAAAAAAAAAGATTTTTTTTTTTTTTTTCCAGTTTTTACAACTGTAGCCAGTCATAACTTTCCTGTTGTAACTTGGCTGCAAAGTGGCCATTTCCCTCAGATTCTCATCTTGGTTCTTGAGGGCTCCAGCAAACAGTCCTGAAAAAGGCCTGCCGCCAAGACCTGTTCCCCTTGAACTTAGGACAGAATCTCATGGAGTCAGATATCAATTTCATTTTCAATTCTGTCTGTCCTGCAGTGAGAGACACCAAGGTCTCCCTCATTTGATTAGGTTACATAGACATATCTTTCAAGGTTTGAGCTGATTTTCACTATACCCTACTAAAGGATGAAATCTAAATTAAGTCAAGATGATGTCCCCCATCTGCAGTCAGGGAACCAGTGACGCAGGTGATTATACTGTAAAAGTCAGTCTTTGCCACTTGATCTCCTTGGAGGCTACATTTGTTTCTCATTCACCGTATTACCCCACGTTTAGCAACATGCCTGGCACTGAAGACATTTGGCAGCTGGCATATGGCGACTCTCATAACTTGCCTTGGCCTAGGAGGAGAGATTTCACTGGTGAGGTAAAAGGTGGGGAAGGCAAATCTTCAAGGTAAAAAACTACATTCAGCAGGAAAGCAGATCTTTCTCTAGGAGAACTAACATCTGTCTACCTGAAGAACTCCTAAAGGAGGGAGAATAATATGTTAGGATCATCCACTTTGGAATGAGACCAGGATTACCATCCAAGCCCTTCAGCTCTGAGCTGTATAACTTTGGCAAAGCTATTTAACATCCTCTAGATCTTGGTTTCCTCATTTGTGAAATGGGGAGTCATTCCTTCATTTGTGCTTTCAGTGAACAAGTATTTATTGAGTACCCACAGTATACAAGGCACTCAAATAGGTAAAATAACAGTGAAAAAGACTGACAAAGTCCAGTTTTCATGGAGCTTAACTTCCAGTAAGTTGACAATAAACAAGTAAATAATTTCAGATAGTGGATATGAAGAAAATAAACCAGGATGCTGGAATAGAAAATGATGGGTGCATATGCATGTGTGCATGCACACGTGTGTGCGTGCGTGTGTGTGTGTAGGGGTGATTCAGGAAGGGACGATATCAGGATCTACCTCTTAGAGTTGATATAAATATTAAATGAGATAATGGATATAATGTGTTCAGCCTAGTGAGTACTCAACTAAATTCAACTGTTTTTATATAACTCCCATCCTGAAGTCAGTGGCTACTCTTTCACCTTGCAGTGACTGAGCCCCAAATACATGACAGTGATGGAACACAGTGGTGTATCAGGTGTCTCCACCGTTCAGGAGCTCACAGTAGGGCGAAGAATGTAGCTATGTGCCATGAGAGAAGAAGTGCTAAATTCCACTTACAGAGTCAGAGAAGACTCTATCACTGAGTGTTGACAGATGGATTGGTATCTTCCAGGAAGATAACAGGGCGAGGAGTGGGGTATGCCAGGTGGAGGGAACAGCTTGAACAAACTCTTGGAGATGTGAAACAGCTCGGCCTGTTCAAGGAGATGTGAAAAGTTCAGAATGGCTACAGATAAAGTATGAGAGGGTCCACTGAGAGAACATGTCTCATCAGCAGCTCCTAATGCTTATCTTTATGGGTCATGCTTGAAGTGTCTCCTAAGAAAATGGGGGGATGTGAATGGGAAAGAACAGGAGATGAGAAGGGTGTCAGGGCTCCATATGGCGTCTACCACACTGCCAGCACTTCAAAATGTGAACAAGGGCTATGCTTAAAATATTCAGGCTGTGTTCTGTGTGACACTCCTTGAGGCAGCACAAGCAGATGTTTCAGGAAAAAAAAAAGAAAAACACTCAGTGGTAACTCCATATAAAGCCTACATGGGGGCCAGCAGGCATTAGGCTGCTCAAATGGGATTACATCATCAGCACAGATCTGAAACTGTGCTTGGAGAGTATTACAGGTGTCAATGTCGTGATGCTGGGGGTCTGGAGTGAATGGACACTTGCTCCCAAGCAGAAGCCGGGGCTCCCTCTTTGCTAAAGCCAGACTCATTTATCCAGGAGTCTAAAGCCTGTGTCAGGGACAGTGAGAGGGCTCTGAAATGGGAAAACAAGAAAACATGAGGAGGTGTCTTATGCCTAGTTAAAAACTGAAGCATCTCTGGCAGCATGTCTTCTCAGATGAGTATAACTGAGAAGTGGATGTTTATGAAAGGGAACAGAGGGTCCCTGTTCTCCCACTTCCTAGTTCCTTCCCTGTTTACTACCCAGTTCTACCATTCCCCTTTCAGTAAGTGTTCTTGTTATGAGTTTCCCTAGGAAATGGAAAAGAAGGTAAGAAAACTATCCCCACATGCACTCCAACCTCAATATTTCAAAAGCTCATAATACAGTCAACAGGTCTGGACTGTAGGAAATCTGCCCCTCCTGGGAGGAGGGTTGCTTGCTGTAGACAGCAAAGAGATGAACATCACATCCAATTTACTTTCAGCCAATCTTACGAGAGGATCTCCTTGTACTGCAGTTCAGTGCTCTCATATGAGAGATAGCACTAGTCTGGTCACCACCAGATGACCCAAAACACACAAAAATACCAAATAGGAGAGCTGAAGCAGAGAGAAGAGAGGAACTGAAGACTGCAGCTTTCCATCCTTTACATGTCACTGCCCAATCTCAAGACTGAACAAAACCCAGTGTTTTGAACTCAAAGGACTGCTCTATGTACTGGAGGAAGTAACAGATACCAAACATGAGAGCATGTGAAAAACAGCAAGGCCTCTGCCACTTTCAAAAGATCTCCCATAAGCCATTAAGCCTAAAGTCCCTATTAAAATTGTTCCTTTAGCCTAAGGTACTGCACTTAGAAAGTTCCTTGTCGTTTAGCCCCTAGTTAAACATCAATATGTATTACAAGAGTATGCCATGGGACAACAACCATAAACCACTTGAGTGCAGAACAGCTTCTGGATGAGCCAGCTGTCATCTTAGGAGGTGATAGGATGAGGTTAAGTTTTGCTGGGAGAAAGAGAAATGATAATCTTTAAAGGGTCAAGACTAGGGCTTAAGTACAGGGTGCTGAAAGAAGCAGATAAGATTTCTAAAGACACATTTTGCCCTCCTCCCAGTTTTCCCTGAAGCCAGCTCTGCTGTGACACCCAAATGACATAATCCTACTTCAGACCTGTTTCATCTACGTGAAGAAGAACCTGTTTATGTCTCGTTGTCAATAGAAATCAAGTGTCATAAGATGTATTTATGATACCTGAAAAGCAATTGCTCATCACTGGCCCAACTGGAGGGCCCAGGAAGAAGGAACAGTGTAAATACGGGGAATATGCCTCTTAGAACTGAGTAAGACCGAGTTGCTCTTTAAGACTGCTTAATTGAGGGGCATCTGTCAGTAACTTGGATGACAGGGCTCCCTGCTGTCAGAACTCTCAACTTTGCCTTTCAGGCTATGAGAGGCAGAAAGTACAGTCAGATAAACTAAGGCTGAATCCAGTCCTTCTACTTATTAACTGAGTCCCCTCTGGGCAAAACTTATTCCACTGGGTCCCAGTTTCCTCACTTATAAAAGACGATCAATGATTCCCAGGTTCTTGATGAGTGTAAAAACATATAGCACATGGTAAACTATTAAGTGATCACTTTTCTCATTAAACACTGCACAAAGCAGCACCTACACATGCTAAACTTTCATGACATATTGCTGTGTCCCCTTCTTCCTCCTTGGATTAGATGATTTCTAAGGCTCTCTCATTCTCAGTCTCAATCAGACTCAAGTTTAACACAGAACAATAACTATATCAGATGGCTCTTCTACCCTAGAATGAGAAGCTAATGAGAGGTGTATAGATCTTTTACTTTCCTACACACTCAACCACTCAGTACTTAAAACATTCCACCTCAGTCTTCACCCAGCCCAGCAGAGACGGGTAGGAGGGAGGGAATGACAACAAAATAATTTTCAGTCAACCACTTTGGGGAAAAGATGAAAAAATTCTTTTGAGAGTTGTTTTTAAATTAAAAAACAGTTGCTATGAGACAATAAATCTCCTCCTCTATAAAAAAAAAATATTTTTAGGGCCTCAGGCTGAAATATACACAAGAAAGAAAAAAAGAGTTAAAAAGAAGAGTCATAATTCTGTATAAGAGTTTAAGCAAAGTCTGTGGAACAACTTAGTTTATGTTCAGTGAAGAGAAATTACTTCCTTCCCAGACTGCTTCTCCAGCCATCTCTCCTGCGTCTGATTTCTGATAAAGCTCTGAGCTCTGGTGGGACTAAAGCCTCTGATGACTGACTAATCATATGCCTCTTTTTGCCCACTGAAGAGTATGGAAAGACCAGGCTTTGGAAATGGAGCCATTAACTGCAGGGGTCCAACGACCAAGGCTGAAAACCACTGGTATGTGTGAAAGGCAAGATAATCACTTTCATTTTAATTGGCATGGATGGTCACAACATGGCTGCAAAGGGCATTCTTGTTAGGGGTGAAAACCAGATTCTCAAATTAGGCCCAATGCAGGAATATAAAAATTGTCTTGAGGAAGAGAATTAGAATGACTCTATGAATCTGATATAACTCCATACTAGAGGCTTTATTTTCTTTCTTTCATTCCAATGACTCCTTCTCTCCCTTCCCCCTCCCTTTGGTAAAGAATAGTATAACACTGAAATCCACAGATAATCCTTGAATCTCTGTGGCAGCTCCAGTTCTAAATTCCTCCTTCACAATGATGGTTTGAATGTCTGTTAACAAGTCAAAGATCTCTCTTGCTCCAGGGTGGAATAGCCATATCCTTTCTCTTTCCCCACTCAAATCATAACCAGCCTAAGTCTTCCATTGAGTCTGTGCTGACCACTCCAGCCTAGAGACTACTTATCATCCACCTTTAGGCTCAGAGAATCTGGGGTCCTGCTTGTAGGACCAAGGGGGAACGTAGGGGCTCTACTGTTCATGGGGTAGCTGTAAAAATGTAGGATCCCAAGGGCTGGTAAGACCAGGTGAGCTAGAAGTAGCCTAATCAAGGGAATAAGCATGAACAACTGCCATAGGGGTAAGGCTGGCATCAGAGCTGGTGAGGAAGGGGAGAGTGGCAGCCTGGAAAGTGAGCCATGTCATAAACAGGGTAATTCATTACAAAGGCTAGGAAGTGAGGCTGTGAACAGTGGCTGACTCTGGGTGCCTCTTTATGAAGTCCTAGCTCACAGTGTGGTTTGCGGATAAACCCATAAGGTTCAGGCGGGTCACAAAAGATTGGGGACAAGGCATTTAACATGAAATCCATTTCCCTGACATTGACACTCACTACCACAGGTGTCTCTTGTGGTAATACTAACACAGTACAGACCCTTGGCTTTTCCTCCTCTAGACAGAGAACTGCTGCTTGAAGGCAAGTGTCTGGATTCACCACTTTCAGCCCTGATTAGCAGCCAGGTGTATAAGATTTGTAGAATGACGATACAAAGAATTTTTTGCATTTTTCTTTCATTTGCAGTACCTCAGTCACCTACTTTGGTGAAGACAAGCAGAATTAGAAGATTAAAAAAAAAAACAGTGGGGACATTCTAGGCCCCCTGCTCGCAGGCTGTGAATAATGGATGATTAGCTCTAGCTGCATGCAGGCTGCTCCTCAGGGCATTCCATTCACCTTGTGGTAACAACAAAGACACTGTTGAAATGTACAGCTTCTCTATCATCTTGTTTTTCTTTTGTTTTGTGCTTTGGCTGGTGTTGTTTAAGAACATGGTTGTTTAACCATACCATAACCTGCTACAGGTTATGCTTCCAGACACGCTGGCCGACCCAAGGTGGTAGAAGGTGTGACAGCAATCTTCAGAGCCACCCCTCCAGTTGCCAGCCAGCTGCTCAGGGACACATCATCTAGCTTTGCTGGAACAGAGCTTTGCTTCCTCCTCTCATCCCCATGCCCGCCCACATAGCTTTCCCAGAGGTCAGTCACAAGTTCACATCAAGCAACAAGCAGCAATTACAAATTGAGTGCCTGCTGGGAATATCTTACTAGTGTCAAGCAACCATTAAAAGCACTTAAGGAAATCACAAAAGGGAGGAGAGAGAATACTTACAGAAAGCTATAGGATGGGGAGGGCAGAAGGGAAAGCGTCAGCCCACCTCCTACCTTGGAGGGAAAAACATGACATAAAAAGCAAAGTTGGCTCTAAAGAATGAACCTGAAGAATGGAAACTGAAGAACATTCTCTATCTTCCAACCACTCTCCTGTGCCTGGGAAACCTTTTGCTAACACAGAGAAAATGACATTTTAAGTAACTGTGTATATTTAAAAAATTATTCAATGAATACGTATTATAATAGGCATTCATATATAATCTCTTGTCCAGTTAGGGCTGCATCTCTGTGAAGAAGGCATTATGATTCTCTGTTTTACAGATATGGAAAATGAGGCTCAGAGAGGTCAGTGACTGGCTGCAAAACTCCTGTTTTTCCCACTAAAAGGAAGGTTGGGTGGGACTGAGTCTTGTCAGGTCTCAGTAGTTGTTAGTCCTGGGTTAATTAGGTCCTACTGTGGGTGGTGTGCAGAGCATGGTGGCTTATCCTGTCCACCTGATTAAAACAGTCAACCTATTTATCTTAAGTGAGCTAATGAAGTCTTTGATGGAATCTTTCTTCAATCTCCTAGTTGTCAATAACCATCTAAAAGGAAAGGACTGGGAACTGAGATAAGTAGATAATGTAACCTTGGGAAAGTCACTTTCCTCTCTGAGTTTTAGTTTTCTCATCTGTAAAATGCATCCAGTAAGATTAGATGTGAATGCTCCTAAAGAGAAATTCTTTTTAAAGTTCTTAATATTATACTGGGCACAATGTTAATACTTTATAAACAATAGCTGTAACTTGTTTTACTTCAAATTAAAAGTTTTGGAAAATACCTAAGTTTGGTATTAACTTATGCTCATTCAGTAGATGTTATTTATGGTTGAAAAAATCTTGAGTTCGTTTCATGGCTAAAAACAACCACAACAAAAGAATGGCAGTGAAAGCACACATAACTCAGGTTAAGGAAACAGAGTGCCACGTTTTCTCTGGAGCTGGTTCTCTCTCATGTGGTTCAAACATCTTAGAGCAAACTATAAGCACAGCAATTTAGAGACTAGAAACTTTTACTATCCAGTATACACATATGGCAGGGAACCCTGAAAATTTTAGGAGGCAAAAGATAGTAGGATGAATTAATGCAAATAGCTTTGCTTCAGTTATATAGGCCCCTGAAGGCACATTTGCTAGAGGAGCTCTCTTAAGATGGGCAGCTCCTAGGGGGGGAATCAGGTTGGTTCCCAGCCTTTCCTGCCAGCTTAACTAAGCTGAAAGTAGGAAACTGAAGGCAAATCAGGCTGATACTGTGTTGCCATTCCTGCTCCCCACCGTAAAGACTGAACTCTTACCCCAGCAGGGGTGTAGAGACCCAGAGGTTCTTCTCTCAGGTTTTAGCCTCCTGCAATTCTGACTGAAAGCTGCCCTGATGGTAAACTGCATCTGTCTTGAGCTTTGAAGATTTTTGACTCTCGCTGTTTTCAGGGGATACAGAAAGCATTACTGCTATTTGAATCCGCAAAAATGGAGAATATGGAACTCAGATTCAATTCAGAGCTAAATTCATTTGTGTTTTAACGAATCCCTTCAAACAGTATACTTGGTTCCACGGAATTTCCTGTAAAACAGTAAACATTTCAGTCAGTATAGGACAAGTATTCATAGCTTTTTGGTGTGAAAGAAGCAAAGAACAATACCTTCTTTAAGGTTATTGCATTGGTCTTATCTAGGCTCTGTTTCTAGATAGATTTGAGAAAACTAGTTCTTGCAAATCTGTCTTTCAGATATTGACATAAGAGTCAGGTGAGGCACTGTGTAAAAATTAAGGCTTGAGAGACTCCAAGAGGGGAAAGTACTCATTATGAAACAGAAAATGAAAGATACTAAAATTCTACAACTTAGTTTTTTTGTTCTTAGATTTTCAGCAATAAAAACCTGGTGAGATTTAAGATCACCTAAAGAAAGATAGAGAAATTTTGCTTCTCCTCAAGCCAAATTTTAGAATGGTTCTTGCCCCTTTTTTGTTAGAAGCAAAAGAAACATTTCCAAACCCCTTAACTGATATACATATTGTATATGTGTGTATACACACATACACATACATATACAAATACACACCCATTTTAAATTCAGTTTGCAATCACTATCCCTTCTTTAATTTGCCTGGCAATTATGGAGTCAGTAATCCTAAACAAAGTACTTTTTATTAAGAGGCAACTCCTGAATATTTAAAAGATTTAAATAAGTATGGTATAAAAATGTGGTATTTTAAAGAAACTTAGAATACTCTTATATTATGTAAACCACCACTTCTCCTTCTTTTAATACATAGAACCCTTGAATGAAGATTCGTAATACTGGATCTTACAAGTTATCTTCCAGGTACCCTTTAGCTGCTCAGATCCCAAGCCTCAGAAACAATATTTTTGGCATAGATATACCTAAAAAGATACCATTTCAAGAATCCCCTACAGACAGGCTGAATATCCACAGCATTATGACCTACATATTGTTTCAAACATAAGAGAGGTCATTTCTTGGATCGCTGAGTACTCCTGCCCTTATCCATAATGGGGCTACATCCTACCACAATCCAGAGTTTCAGAATGTTTGACTATTATCCTCTACATCATGAACTAACTCTTGCCATAAAGGTCAGTTCACATAATTAATCCCAAGCCCAGCACATTCCCAGTAGGCCTCTGCCTCACTGTTCACCCTCAACACTGAAGGCTATGTCAGTGTGAGGCTGATAGATGGGGTGAGTTCTGCCACTAAGCACATCTGGAACCTCTGCTGGGTGTGTATAAGAAGGCCAGAAGACCTTGGGGCACCCCAAAACATGTATCTCTCAATCTGAAGGGCTTTCCCGATTTCATGTCGACAAAATCTGACTATAATTTGTGCCCAAAACAGCTACTCACAAAGAAACCTGCTTGCACAGATTCACTGATAGGCATAGGGAATTACCTCCAATGTGCCCTTTCAGGAAAGGGCTAGACTCTCATTTCACACACACAATTCATTCTGACCAAAACATTCTATCTGCTACATGAATGCAAAAACATATGCACACACACAAGACATCCCTAATTTCCTCTGGAGTAATGGGAGCCTGGGCAATACTTTAAGTATTCATTTTCCAGCATAAATTAGAATGAAGCACTGAAAGCACCAGTGACATCTGCATGGATACAAAATGTATTCATTATGGTTGGTGCTATTACAATGACAGAAAATGCATTCATAATGGCAGCACATTTGAAATAATGTGTTGCTGGATTCTAAGTCCATAAAAGCAATAATGAAGAAACAGGAGTGGCTCATATAAATTAGAAGTAACAGGGGCATAGGTGGCTTCAAGGGCTCTGGGCAACATCAGTGAGGTGGTACATTCACTGGATCTACAAGGAGAAAGTTTTGATCATTTAAATCAAAGGGAGATGAGACAAGAAAAGCATCAGGCTGACATTCTGGGGAACTGAAGTTTGAATCTTGAGGGCTCTGCTATATACTAGCTTTGTGATCCTGGCCAACTTATGTCAATATCTCCTTACACCTCAGATGTGTTACTCAAACACATCTATAAAATGAGGAGAAAGCCTACCTTACAGGACTGCATGGGAAGAAAATGAGAGAACACATATAAAGTGCTTAGCATGGAGTCTGGTGCATAATAAGCATATATACAACCAATATTAGTTTTTGTTTTTGTTATCAGTGAATAAATGTTCAGCTTTGTGATTTTAGGCTCCAAATGTTCCTTCTTCTGTAAAGTGGAGCTAATAACACCCACTCTTTCCACCTCACAAACTTATTATAAGAAGGCAAATGAAATGATATATTTGGCAGATACTACTGACTGGCTGACTTACTAGTCATTCCCAACTCACTCTACTTGCTAACTTCTACTCTGGAGAGTAGAGTTACGTATTTGTGTATCTAGCCTACACTGCACTTAGGAGTGGCACATAGCCTTGCTTGAGCATATGACACAGAAGGATAAGTCTTCTGGTTTGGTGGTGGTGGGGTGCTCCTTGGGAAAGTGTTTACTTTTCTGATTAATAGAGACATGGTGCTTCTTCTGACCCCTCCCTCATGATTGAACATGAACAAAGCTGCAGCTCTTCTTCCATCATAAGGCAACAAGCATGAAGGAAAAGTCCAAGGAATCTCAGATACACATGGCAGTCCTTACATCATTAGCCACTAAACCAAAGCCAGATGTCACTTATCTCCAAATTTATTCTGTGAAACAAATACGCCTTTATTTGCTTATACTGCTGATACCAGAGTTTTCTGTTCCTCAAAACTGAACACAATTCTAACTGATACAATGAATAAGTACTCTGGAGAATTAAAAGTCTTATATATAAGTATATGATTTTTCCTCTGCCAAGAATTTCATTCCTTTGGATCCATCTGGCTAATTTATATATGTACTTTAAGACTGAGATTTAGCAGTGTCTCCTCTAGGAAGTTTATGCAAGATCCCACCCCAGCTGGATTAGCATTCCCCCCACCCTTTGGACTTCGCAAAGTACCCCATAAACCCTTCAATCAGTATATGTAATATTGTTTTAAAATCATCCATTTACTTGTTTCTTTGCCACGTTAGATAGTTAAAATATATCAACAGCAAGGATACTTACTTGAGCCATTTATAAAATTTCCTAGCACTTGGCATGGCACCTGGCACATAGTAGACAACTCATTAACGACTTGCTGAAATTCTGAACAATGAAAGAATGATCTGAAAGGACGTGAAGTAAAGGATAGCCTATGTAGCCTTATCATTCACTTGTATCTTTGAAACACTACAAACAGCTTTCTAATTCCTGCTACTACTTTCAGAGACTCCAGGTTGGAAAAGCATAGGTCTAGGCAGTGATTTTTATCGTTTTAAAAGTTATTCCACTTGATCCTTGTTTGAGTTCATAACATTCCCCTATTCCTGGCTCTCTCAATTATTTTATGCCACATAGTCTATTCTTATCTACACAAAAATAATTTCATTTCCTTCCTTGTTTTAGAATTTACTCTTCATGATAACCAAAGACATCTTGGCAACAGTCCCGTTTGGCACTAAAATAAATGTTCATATAATCCAGCACCTTGCTTCTGAGGTGCCTGAGTTCCATCTGTGTGACTAGGGATCTGGAGGCTTCCCGCTGACCCTGGCATATCTGGGCCCCAACTATTCCCGACAGTGAGTTGCTCCTCCGGCTGAGCCTAAGGCATGTGGTTCTCTCAGAAAACAAACGTAAACTTCCATGTTTTCTCCCCTCCTATAAAGCCAGCTTGTCTCTGAGACTTGTGCAGATCATAGCCTTCTTGAAATAAGATTACTAGCCCCATTGCCAAAACACCCAGGAAAATAATAATAATGCTGACTAATACAATATCATTCAGATTATAAATCAGAAACATGCTTTACTGTTATGCACATTACATTAAACAAAAGGCTAAAATATGAAGTGGTCTGATGTGGGTCTGAACTCCTTGTTCCGTTGCCTGTAACACTCCCAATGTTCATTTTTGCTTGGATAGCTTTGTTCTGTCATGTTTCAGCTCAAAAGTGACCTCCTTAGCCCTTCTTTGAACACCTTTCACATTGTAGCTATAGTAGCTTCTTCTTCCCAGTCCCTTTCTACCAAATCAGGTTTCACTTCCTTTCTAACACGACTATCAAAAATTATTTTGTTCAGTTAGTGGTTTATTAGTTTTTGTCTAGCTCTTCCCACTAGAATTAAATTCCACCAGAGAAGGAATTTCACCTGATTTGTTAATCCTATATCCTCAGTACCAAGAGCTGTGCCTGGCATAATGTAGGTGCTTAATAAATATGTGTTGAAAATGAATAGAAAGAAAGAAGGCAGTGTGTGTTCACTGAGTCAATCCATTTTGATTGCCTTAAGTTTCCTTTTCAGAGTGAGGGTAGGTTTGGGCTGATAGGTACTATGTATTTAATATGTGTGGGGGTGATGGGGTTGGGTTTGAGATGTCATGAGGAACTGTAGAAAGAGTTCTGGTTGCCACTTATGAAATGTATGAATACTGGAACATATTCCTTTATCTCTCTGAGATTTGGTTTATCATCTATTTAGTGAATTTTCTCAGAGGATCAGTATAACAATTAAATGAAACAGTGATAGCACAAAGTATCAGTTCTCCTCTGCCTGTCCTTAAGGCTCTAAAAAGCAATGCAGGATACCTGGGAAAGTGGCTAATGCTTCTAGAAGTCACTTTAGTAACTGTTATAATTCTTTAGGGAGATAATCTCAAGCTGCTCTATCAGGGAGTCTAGCCTACAGCCAATTCTGAAGTCCTGAGTACATTCTCAAAACACTGAGCACAGATACCTTGCAAGGATGTTAGAGATTTATTCCTCTCTTCTCAACCTTGTATCAACTCATATTAAACTGGGGCTGATGTTATCCCACAGACATAGGCTTATAAATCTATTTTAAGTAAGTCTGGGTCCTGATTCTGCCACATGTGCTTCCTCTGGTCTCATCCTGCAAGGTATTCAAAACCATCAAAAATCTGTGGTCCTCAGAATTTTAAAAAAACTATTCTAAAATTTGTATATAACCAAAAAGGAGCCCAAATAGCTAAAGCAATCCTAAGCAAAAAGAACAAAGATGGAGGTATCATATTACTTGACTTCAAACTAAACT
Organism: Alouatta palliata; assembly: GCA_004027835.1. Classification (NCBI taxonomy): domain Eukaryota; kingdom Metazoa; phylum Chordata; class Mammalia; order Primates; family Atelidae; genus Alouatta; species Alouatta palliata. The sequence goes on from PVKV010022465.1 coordinate 32,265, forward strand.
ATAAGGCTACAGTAACCAAAACAGTATGGTAATGATACCAAAACAGACATAGACCAATGGAACAGAATTGAGAACCCAGAAATAAAGCTGCACACCTATAGCCACCTGATCCTTGACAAAGTAAAGAAAAAAAAAATTGGCAATGGGAAAAGGTCTCACTATTCAATAAATGGTTTTGGGGTAGCTCACTAGCCATATGCAGTAGAATGAAATTGGCTGCCTACCTTTTACAATATATAAAAAATAACTCAAGATAAATTAAAAATTTAAACAGATGATCTCAAACTATAAGTGTTAGGAACCAGCCTAACCCTGTGCGTGGGTGCCCTGTATCCTGGCAGTGATGAGGGAGTGAGAAAAGAAATAAAGACAAAGACACAAGAATAGAATTATAAAGCATGGGTCCAGGGGTCCAATGCACTCTCGTGGGGTGATCCAATGTTGGCACTGAGCTCTGGGTTCCAAGCGTTTTTATTAGGTGTATTATCTTGTTAATCTTGCAGGCTGTGGGGAGGGGGGTTGAGGAGGAAGACAGCCAGAGGAAGAGCATGTGTCTGCAGCATTCAATAGCAAACCCAGTTCTCTGAAGAAATAGGAGATTTTACCTATTTCTAACTAAGCACACTGAGATTTTACCATCCATTGTCTATCCAGGTGTTTTGGCAAGAGAGGTGCAGCGGTGCCATAAGGTCTGACCACACACAATGCATCAAGGGGCTTTTATCTCCCAAGCATTGTGGACACATAACAATCGGAATTGCTCCATATTCTGAGAACACAGGCAGAGCCTGTGGAGTTCTGGTGTCTCTGCCCTGCAACGCTTTCCAGCCTTACCAGCACCCATCTGTGAAGACCCTCTCGAGTCTTATGAGCAGAGGTTGCATTTCCTTCCCAGAGTCTTTTGCATAAACTCCCTTAACAAGATCCTTACACAAACTCTATGGTGGGAAGAGTTGTGGAATCAAAGCAGTTTCTTTTCTTCTGCTCTGCAACCACACCACAGTGTTCCGCGGTTATAGGGCGCTCTCAGATGGTCTTTACCATAGGCCTCCTGTTATCGCTTGATCTCTGCTTTTATTTTACTACACCATAGTTTGGATATGATCCGTGGCACAAATCGCAGTGTATAAAAGCAAAGCAAGCTTGTAATCATTTAACTATTAAGTAACACAGGTCTGCCCCTGGCCATCTCTTCCCACATCAAGAATCCTAGAAAAATGCCTAGGCAGTCTTAGCAAAGAATTAATAAGTCCTCAAAAGCAACTGCAACAAGAATGAGAAGGGGGATCTATTAATAATTAAACTAAAGAGCTTCTGCACAACAAAAGAAACTACCAACAGCGTAACAGACAACCTGCAAAATGGGAGAATATATTTGTGAACTATGCATCTGAGAAAGGTCTAATATCTGGAATCTGTAACAAACTTAAACAATTCAACAAGCAAAGAACAAGTAACTCCATTAAATAGTGGGCCAAAGACATGAATAGATATGTCTTTAAAAAAGACATCTGTATTAGTCCATTTTAATGCTGCTGATAAAGACATAACAGACTGAAAATTGGATTACAGTTCCACATGCCTAGGGAAGCCTCAGAATCGTGGTGGGAGGCAAAGGGCACATCTTACATGGCGGTGGCAATGACGAAGATGCAAAAGCGGAAACCCCTGATAAAACCATCAGATCTTGTGAGACTTACTCAGTGCCACAAGAACTGCATGGGGGAAACCACCCCCATTATTCAAATTATCTCCCACCAGGTCTCTCCCATAACACGTGGGATTATGGGAGTACAATTCAAGATGAAATTTGGGTGGGGACACAGAGCCAAACCATATCATTCTGCCCCTGGCCCCTCTGAATCTCATGTCCTCACATTTCAAAACCAATCATGCCTTCCCAACAGTCCCCCAAAGTCTTAACTCATTTCCACATTTAATCAAAAGTTCACAGTCCAAAGTCTTATCTGAGACAAGGCAAGTCCCTTCCACCTATGACCCTGTAAAATCAAAAGCAATTTAGTTACTTCCTAGATACATTGAGGGTACAGGCACTGAGTTCTATCTGTGAGACATGGGTAAATATAGCCATTCCAAATGTGGGAAATTGGCCAAAACAAAGGGGCTACTGGCCCCATGCAAGGCTGAAATCCAGCAGGGCAGTCAAATCTTAGAGTTCCAAAAATTATGTCCTTTGATGCCATGTCTCAAACCTGGGTCATGCTGATGCAAGAGGTGGGTTCCCATGGTCTTGGGCAGCTCCGCCCCGTGGCTTTGCAGGGTATAGCCTCTCTACCAGCTGCCTTCATGGCTGGCATTGAGTGTCTATGGCTTTTCCAAGCGCATGGTGCAAGCTGTCAGTGCATCTACCATCTGGGGTCTGGAGGACTGTGGCCCTCTTCTCACAGCTTCACTAGGCAGTGCCCCAGTAGGGCTCAGTGTGTGGGCTCTAACCCCACATTTTTCTTCCAGACTGCCCTAGCAGAGGTTCTCCATGAGTACCCTGCCCCTGCAGCAAACTTCTGCCTGGGCACCCAAGCATTTCAATACATCTTCTGAAATCTAGGCAGAGATTCCTAAACTTCGTTTCTTGACTTCTGTAAACACACAGGCTCAATATCATGTGGAAGCTGCCAAGGCTTAGGGCTTCCATCTTCTGAAGCCAAGGCCGGAGACAAGGGGAGTGGCTAGGATGCAGGGCACCAAGTCCCTAGGCTACACACAGCACGGGGACCTTTGCCTGACTAAAGAAACCATTTTCTCCTAGAACTCCTGGTCTGTGCAGGGAGGGGCTGCTGTGAAGACCTCTGACAAGCCCTGGACACATTTTCCCCATTGTCTTGGGAATTAACATTTGGCTCCTTCTTACTTATGCAAATTTAGGCAGCCACCTTGAATTTCTCCTCAAAAAAAAAAAAAAAAATTAGTTGTACTTTTCTATCACATTGTCAGGCTGCAAATAAAATTCCAAACTTTTATGTTTTGTTTCCCTTTTAAAACTAAATGCTTTGTTTTTTGTTTTTTTTTTTTTT
>PVKV010022466.1:0-35301 GCA_004027835.1 Alouatta palliata
TACCTAACAATCCTCTTGACATCTCTTGGATGCTACTGGTTATACTACCTTGATCTTAAATATCTGTTGCAAAAAGATGAAGATATTTCAGAATGCAAGAAAACTCACAGCTGGTGAGAAGACTACTGGCAAGTCCATAAAACATTTTGAAAGTGGGAGAAGGAGTTAGTTCAGATTTTGCAAATAGGTGAGTTTGCAACGTTGGGTGTCAATTTAGAGAAGTTAGGAATTTTCCTCATTCCTTTGCCCCATGTTTTACTTCCTATTTGGTCTAAAATAGTCAATGATTTTAAGCCAGGATTGTTATTACTTGAATTTATTAATGGCAAGAATTACGATTAAACTCTCTTGACTGGTTTTCTCATGGTTATTTTATTATACTTCAAACTCCCTTTACTTGACTTCCACTGTGGAAATATATTTATGTTAGTATGGGCTTTTATGTCTGAAAGAACATCTTTCTGTTTTTCTGCTGTAAGAACATATGCATACTGGAATGTTTCCACATTATAGATTCTTTTAAAACAGACATAACTTTTTTTCCTTAAAATAAACATGGAATAAATAGAAGGTATGGGATACTTGAAAATATTATAAACTCAGGAAATTCTGTCATATATATGTATATATATACATTTTATTTGACATATTATTATATGTCATCTATATCTATAAAATGGAAACTAAGAAATACAATGGGCTTTATATCTTTAACTTTTGAGTTTATTCTACTACCTTATTTAAAATATTTTATTTTCTGAATGTTGTCTATCAAATATATGAATATTTGGATTTAGCAATAGAAAATGACCATAGAAATCTGGTGAAACCTTGTCTCTACAAAAAATAAAAACTTAGCCAGACATGGTGCTATGTATCTTTAGTCCCAGCTACTTAGAAGGTTGAGGTGGTAAGATAGCTTGGGCCCAGGAGGTCCAGGATGCAGTGAGCCATGATCACATCACTGCATTCCAGTCTGAGCAACACAGTGAGACCTTGTCTCAAGGTAAATTTTTTTATATAACATAATAGCAAATATTAACAGCAGAACTGACCGAGCCAAGGCAAGAATCTCAGAGCTCAAAGACCAGATCTCCAAAATAACTCAGTCAGACAAAAATTGTTAAAGAAGGATAAAGAATGAACAAAGCCTTGGAGAAAAATGAGATTTTATAAATTGACCAAATCTCTGACTATGCCTTGCCACCTCTGAATGAGAAGGAAAGACAGCAAGAAACATAAAAGCATATTCGAGGCTATCATTCATGAAAATTTCCCAAACTTCACTAGAGAGGTCAGCATTCAAATTCAGGAAATGCAGGAACCCCTACAAGATCATTTACAAGATGGTACTCTCCAAGACACATAGTCATCAGATTCTTCAAGATGGAAATGAAAAAAAAAATTTTAAGCCACTAAGAGAAGGGGCAGTTCACGTAAAAATGAATACCACAATTTACAAAGCAGAAGCAATGGAATACGGCAGAGAGAATAGTAAAGTCAAAGTTGTTGACCTTAACAGACCATCAGACTAACAGCAGATCTTTCAGCAGAAACCCTACAAGCCAGAAGAGGTTGTGGGCCCATATTCAGCATTCTTAAAGGAAGGAAATTCCGGTCGGGCACAGTGGCTCATGCCTGCAATCCCAGCACTTTGCATATTACCTGCGGTCAGGTGTTTCAGACCAGCCTGACCAACATGGTGAAACCCCATCTCTACTAAAAATACAAAATTAGCTAGGCGTGATGGTACATGCCTGTAATCCCAGCAATTTAGGAGGCTAAGACAGGACAATCATTTTAAGCCAGGAGGCAGAGGTTGCAGTCAGCTGAAATCATGCCTTTGCACTCCAGCCTAGGTAACAAGAGCAAAACTCCTACTTAAAAAAAAAAAAAAAAAAAAAAAAAAAAAAAAAAAAAAAAAAAAAAAAAAAAAAAAAAAAAAAAAAGAAAGAAAGAAAGAAAGAAAATTCCAACCCAGAATTTCATATCCAGCCAAACTAGGCTTTATATGTGAAGGAGAAATAGGATCCTTTTCAGAAAGGCAAATGCTAAGAGAATTTGTTACCACCAGATGGGCTTAACAAGAGGTTCCTGAGGAAATGCTAAACATGGAGATAAAAGACAGTTACCTTCTACCACAAAAGCACACTTAATTACGTAGCCTATTTACAATATAAAGCAAGCACACAATCAAGTTTGTGTAATAACCAGCTAACAATATGATGACAGAATCAAAAGTGCACATTTACTATTAACCTTAAATGCAAATGGACTAAATTCCCCAATTACAAGGCACAGAGTGGCAAGTTGGATAATGAAGCAATACCTAACTGCAAGCTGTCTTCAAGAGACACATGTCACATTCAATAATGCCCATAAGCTCAAAATAAACAGATGGAGAAACATCTACCAAGCAAAGGAATAAAAGACAAAAGCAAGTGTTGTTATTCTAATTATAGACAAGATAGACTTTAAACCAAAAACAAACTAAAAAGACTAAGAAGGACCTTACATAATGGTAAAGGATTCAATTCAACAAGAAGACCTAATTATAGCAAAAATATATGTACCTATCATAGGAGCACTGACATTCATAAAGCAAGATTAGTACATAATAACAGTGAAACGCTTCAGCACCCACTGACAGTATTAGGCAAATAATTGAGGCAGAAAATTCAAAAATATATTCAGGACTTGCAATTGACATTTGACCAAATAGCCATAACAGATATCTACAGCACACTCTACTCAAAAACAGAATATACAATCTTCTCATCTGCATATGGAACATAATTTAAAATCAACAACATCAGCCATAAAACAATTAAAAAAAAAACCAACCACGTACTTAGACCACAGTTCAATAAAAATAGAAATCAATACTAAGAAGGTATTTCAATACCACAGAATTACATGGAGATTAAACAGTCAACTGCTGAATGATTTTGGAGTAACTGATGAAATTAAGGCAGAAATCAAGAAATTATCTGAAACTAGGAGAACAAAGACAAACATGCCACAATCTCGGAGATTCAGCTAAGGCAAAGTTAGGAGGAAAGTTAATAGTGTTTAATGCCCATATCAAAAGGTTAAGAAGATCTCAAATTAACAACACAACATACTTCTAGACAAACTAGAGTAACAACTGCCAACTAAGCCTAAAGCTAGCAGATAAGAAATTACCAAAATCAGGGCTTATGAGACGCAAAACAGACAAAGAAAAGATCAATAAATTCAGGAACAGGCTTTTTATAAGAACAAATAGGTATCTTTTTTTTATTAGTCTACCTAGTGATCTATCACTCTATCTATCACTAGGTAGACTAATAAAAAAAGAGAAGATCCAAATAAACACAATTATCAATGACAAAAGAAACATAGTCCCCAATCCCACAGAAATTAAAAAAAAGACCCAGAGATTACTATGAACAACTCTATGCACACAAACTAAAAAAATCTAGAAGAAATGGACAAATTCCTGGAAACATACCACCTCCAAAGTTTGAACCAGATAGAAACAGAAATAGAATCCCTGAACAGACCAATAATGAGGTCAGGAATTGAATCAATAATGAAAAGCCTACCAAGTAGAAAAAGTCCAGAACCAGATGGATTCATAGCTGAATTCTACCAAAGGTATATACAGTTGATATCATTACTGCTGAAACTATTCCAAAAAATTGAAAAACAGGGACTCCTCTCTAACTTATTCTATGAGGCCAACATCATCATGAACAAAAACCTGGCAGAAACACACACAAACAAACAAAGCTTCAGGCCAATATCTTTGATGAATATAGATACAAGAATCTTCAACAAAGTATTAGCAACACAAATTCAGCAGCTCATTGAAAAGCTAGTCCATCACAACCAAGTAGGCTTTATCCTTGGGATGCATGATTGGTTCAACATACACACACCAATAAACATGATATATCACATGAACAGAACTAAAGACAAAAACCATATGATCATCCAAATAGATGCAGAAAAGATTTTCAATAAAATCCAACATTCCTTTATGTTAAAAATCCTCAACAACTAGGCAAAAACATACCTCAGAATACTAAGAGCCATCTATGATAACCTCACAGCCAACATCATAATGAATAAGCAAAAGCTGGAAGCATTCCCATGAGAACTAGAGCAAGAGAAGAATATCCACTCTCACCACTCCTATTTAACATAATATTACATGTCCTAGACAGAGAAATCAGGCAAGAGAAAGTAATAAAAGGCGTAAAAGTAGGAAGAGAGAATGTCAAACCCTCTCTGTTTGCAGATGATGTGATGAATCTATACCTGGAAATCCACATAGTCTCTGTCCAAATGCTCCTAGATCTGACAAATAACTTCAGCAAAGTTTCAGGATACAAAAATCAATGTACATATGTCAGTATTATTTCTATATATGAGCAACATCCATGCTGAGAGCCAAAACAAGAACAGAATCCTATTCACAATAGTCAGAAAATAAAGAATAAAATATTTAAATGTACAGGTAGCCAGGGACGTAAAAAAAAACAAATGTCTACAATGAAAATTGAAAATTATAAGACACTGCTCAAACAAATCAGACACTGTCATAAACAAATGGAAAATCATTTACATGCTCATGGATAGAAAGAATTAATTTTGTTAAAATGGCTATACTGCCAAAAGCAATTTACATATCCAGTGCTACTTCTATTAAACTGCCCATGATCTTCTTCACAGAATCAGAAAAAAAATATTAAAAATCATATGAAGCCAAAAAAGAGCCTGAATTACCAAGGCAATCCTGACCAAAAAGAACAAAGCTGGAGGCAACATACTACTTGACTTCAAACTGTACTACAAGGATGCAGTAACCAAAACAGCATGGTACTGGTACAAAAAGAGACACATAGACAAAAGGAAGATAATAGAGAGTCCAGAAATAATCTAGCACACCTACAACCAACTGATCTTCAACAAAGTTGACAAAAAAAAAGCAATGGAGAAAGGACGTCTAACCCTAACTCTTTTCAATCAGTGGCGCTGGAATAACTGACTAGCCATATGCAGAAGAGTAAAACTGGACCCCTTCTTTATACTATATACAAAAATCAACTCGAGGTGGATTATAGACTTAATTATAAAACCTAAACTATAAAAATCCTGAAGGATAACCTAGGAAATACCATTCTGAACATAGAACCTGGCAAAGATTTCATGATGAAGATGACAAAAGCAATTGCAACAAAAATGAAAATTGACAAATGGGACATAATTAAGCTAAAGAGCTTCTTCACTGCAAAAGAAACTAACAGCAAAGTAAACAGACAACCTATAGAATCAGAGAAAATATTTGCCAACTATGTATCTGACAAAGGTCTAATATCCAAAATCTGTAAGTAACTTAACAAGCAAAAAACAAACAACTTCATTAAAAAGTGGGCAAAGAACGTGAAGAGACACTTTTCAAAACAGAAGACATTCATGTTGCCAACAAGCATAGGAAAAATTGTTCAGCATCACTAATCATCAGAGATATGAAAATCAAAACCACAATGAGATACCATCTCACACTAGTTAGAATGGCCATTATCAAAATGTCCAAAAATAACAGATACTGGTGAGGTTGTGGAGACAAGGAAATGCTTATACACCATTTTAGGGAATGTAAATTAGTTCAGCCATTGAGGAAAGCAGTGTGGTAATTTCTTGAAGAAGTTAAAACAGAATTGCCATTCAACCCAGAAATCTCATTATTGGATATATACCCAAACAAACATGAATTGTTCTATCATAAAGACACATGCATGCCTATGTTCATCACAGCACTATTCACAATAGCAAAGACCTGGAATCTACTTAGATGCCCGTTGGTGGTAGACTGAATAAAGAAAATGTGGTACATATATACCACAGAATACTATGCAGCCATGAAAAAGAATGAGATCATGTCTTTGCAGCAACTTAGATGGAGCTGTAAGCCATTATCCTAAGCAAACTAATGCAGAAACAGAAAACCAATTGCTGCATGTCCTTACTTATAAATGGGAGCTAAACACTGAGCACACATGGACACAAAGAATGGAACAGACACCAGGACCTACTTGAAGATGGAGGCTGTGAGGAAGGTGAAAATTGAAAAGATACCTATTGGGTACTATGCTTATCACCTATGTGACAAACAAACTAATCTGTACACAAAACACCCATGACACAGAGTCCACCTGTGTAACAAACCTGCACATGGAACTCTGAACCTTAATAAAAGTTAAAAAAAGTTAAATAAAGTTAAAAGAATCTTTCAATGGAACTATTTTTTAGAAATTAGAAATAATTAATCCTTTAAATGATCCAGTATTATGAACATTTTAAGATAACGCATTTAAAAACCACTAAAATATTTTTGTGTATTTAGTAAGTATTTGTATTGCTCCATACAAAGATTTAGGAATTCCAAATATGTGGTAAATAACATTCCTTATCTCATGAATACTTTTTATTTTTTGACAATAAAAATTGTATATATTTACAGTGTCCAACATAATGTTCTGATATATGTATATATTGTGAAATGGTTACAACAATTTGGCTAATGTATATCTGATAATAAACATAACCAGATACCAAAAAAGAATTTTAAAAATTAAGTTCAATTACTTATTTACCTTCTTTACAAATGTATGCTGCTCATCCAGTAAGTCCCAAGCATTAAGGCATATGATTGTAAAAAGGAAAGATAAGCTTCCTTGGAGAATTCATGGTCAATTAGGGAAGATAGACTTTGACAGGTGCATGTTATGAGAACAATTACAGAAGCTCCTAACCAGTCTAAGAGTCTGAGAAATGATTCTTAAGAGATATATATAAAATAAAATCTAAAGAGTGAGTAGCACTTAGGTGCTTAAAAGGGACTGGTGAAATGGTAACTATGTACAGAAAACCTGCAAACAAAACAGCAGCATGCTTGTACCAGGAAATACAAGAAAAGTTTAGTTTATCTGGGGCACAAATTGAAAGAGGAGAAAATAAATCAAACAGAAAATCTCAGGCCAGATGATTTAGGATTTTGCAGGTCATGTTAATGTTTTAAGTTTTATGTTAAGCACAATGAAATGTTTCTAAATCATTTTGATTCAAGAAGAGAGATCATCAGTTTGCATTTTTCAAAGATCACTTGAGTTTAATGTCATATATCAATTATAAAGCATATATATATATATATATATATGAGAAAGATAATTCGGTATGAAGCTGCTAAGGTCAAGTTATGAAGCTAATGGTCAAGTTAAGAGATGGGTGTTGGCACTGGAGGTAGATAAAACTGGAATGGTTTCAGGTCTATCTACAGCAAGAATAAATTAGATTTGGTTGCCAAATGAAAGGTTGAGAAAGGCAGAATAAAACTAACTCAAACTAAAAACGAAGAGATTAATTTTGAATAAGATATAATTTCTCTTTCATTTAAATGGGTATTAATTTTAAATGCTGATGGAGGCAATACAGGTGAAAATGTAGGCTATTTGGCAATAAATTTAATGACTATGTTAAGTTGTTTCTATTTTTTTTAAGAGATCACAGGGAGGACAGTGTGGAAGTTAAGAAACTGAAAGTATAAGAACAATAATGAAGAACCGCAAACCAAGGAAAGTGCTGTTGACATAAATGACACTGTATTCTCAAGCAATGTTAAGAAAAATGTAAACTGTGTTTTCCAGTGGTGCTAGTTTAACAAGGTGAGTGATTTTCTCCGGTGAATTAGGATACAATTTTACCAGGCTGGTGGAACCAGAACAAGAGTACTTCGGGGCTGCAGTGATTGAAGTAACATGATTAACATCTCTGGGTTTTGCCAGGAGTGTCTCAGTCTTAACACAAAAGTCCCGAGTTTCTAGAAACCCCTAGTCTCAAGCCAACTGTGACGGTTAATCACCCTCAGTGTTAGAAAAATCTATCATAGGAGGGTAGAGAGATCTAGATGAAATTAAAGGCATAAATGGACTTGAGGACCGACATGGTAGAGAAAAAAATTAGGAAGGCAAATAAGAGAAAGTTGCTAGGAAGTGAGATTTAAAGGGTCTGAATTTATTATTCCTTAGTCCTTCAATTGCAGGTGCTAAAGTCTAAAGAGTAGGAAACTAAAAGGTGTCATGAAGATAAACTGTTGGAGATGAGAACGTGAAGGACCTGAAAAGCCATATTGTTGAATGGAGTTTACACAATTAGTATTAATAATGCATCCCATGGGACAACAACATTTTCTTTCTTTTTTTTTTTTTTTTTTGGAGACAGAGTTTCGCTCGTTACCCAGGCTGGAGTGCAATGGCGTGATCTCGGCTCACTGCAACCTCCGCCTTCTGGGTTCAAGCAATTCTCCTGCCTCAGCCTCCCGAGTAGCTGGGACTACATTTTCAATAAAATGGTAGGTACTATGGATGCACAAGGCTAAAAACGTTTATCCTAACGGCACGAGCTCTAAATGGGCAAAGTGGGTTTTCTTTTTTTTTTTTTTATTTTAATAAATGGATCAAGGAATGACAACACTCAGGAAATGAAGAGAACATTTACCATAATTCTGGGCGGTGATGTGTAGTCTGACTGTGAGACAACAAATTCCACCTGGAAGGGAGTCGAGAAAGTAGTCTCTTCAGGATAGGATCTGGTTCTGTTAATATGAGAAGTATAAGAAATATTAAAGAGATTGAAGATTGAAGAGACTTCATTAATCCTAAAAAAGTTATTTTTAGAGACAAATGAAAATGCTCTTCTACTTGTAACCAGCCCATAAATTTTTTTCCTTAACATTTTTTTACTGATGGGTATATACTAAATTTTGTCAGGAAGAATATAACCTATACTGAGTTTTAATACTTTATAATGAAAAAAAGACCCTATCATTTTTGCACAGTTACTCAAATTAAAATCAAATCTCATGTCAACTACTATACGAGAAAATACATGAGAAAGTAGGTTTACCTGGCAATGTTAAATTATACCCTCAGATGACAGACAAAATGGACTCCCATGGCTAACGAAGCTGTTCAAAGTTCAAATAGAACCAGGCAGCGATGGCTGGGTGAGGGAACAGTCACACATTCTGTGTTCTTGGAAAGATGTTGTAAAGGTGCCACATGACTTCCCTTTCTACATTCAAACCAAACCAGTCCCTGTACTTGGTGCCAAGACAGACTGTGGCTGGACTCCTTCTACTCTTGCCATCCCTGAAACTGGCCATTTGAAAGAAACATCTGACAGAGACATCTGGTTTTCAGCTTGCAAATCACCTAATCAGAGCTTGACTATTTTGACCAGTCAGAACTGAACAAGTTTGAAACTACCATTTGCATAAAGGTCCTCAGCGAAAACCTGGGTGAGAATGTTTCCTACTTAAGATAGCCCTTTTCTTTGTTCTTCAGAGAGGACATTTTCATTGTCTTGAAGGCTATGCCTTCACAATCTGCAGATTTTCTTTTTAAATAGAAAATAAGCTCCTCCTTTTTCCTCCATAGATCTCTTGGTCTTTTGTTAATGAAGTACCATGAAGTATAAAACATGTGGCTGTCACAAGTCTGGTGTTGATATAATTGACAGAATGATATGAACAGAGATAAAGTGTACATCTTACCTCTGTGAACCATAAACAGAGCAATCTTCTAGTCAGAACTGTTTCCCTTGCCTTTGAATCCTCACAAATTCTGTCAGGTGCCAATAATAATCTCTACTCTTAGAGTGTGAGTAAAAAGTATTACACTCAGCATGTTCCTGGGTATACAGTATAAGGTTGAGTGCATCAAAGATCATATTTTTCCTCTTAATACCCACGGTTCAGCCTACTGGGAGGTATCTTATTGCTAAAAGTATAAACACATTATTTATTATTATAGAATGAGGATATATTTTAATAAAATAAATGGCAGATGTGGAATATTTTATATACCTTGATTTTAGTCAAATAGGAAGAAATGTTAACAAGTTATGAGTTTTTACTTTGTGATTTGGTATAAGAAAATATAAATGTAAATTATGCTGATAATATATGGATGTGAAATACTTCTTCAAGTTTCCACTAAAATTTAACAATTTTAAAATTTGGCATATAATGTTGAACTTGATAAAACCTAAATTTTAAATATATGCATTTCTTTAAAAATGGATTCTTTAGAAGTTTGGAATTATTCTAATTTGCAAACAAATATACTGACAAAAATTATTGAATGCTAAAATGTTAAAGATATATTTGTAGTCTAATAAATTGCAGATGATTATAAAGAAATGAATTTACTTAGCATTTGTCCAACATGCGTCTTCAATATTCCCATAAATTTTAGAATTAGCATTACACAGAAATTCTAGAAACAACAGTCTGTTATGGTCACACTTACTAAAGGCAAACAAAAAGCAAAACAATTCTAATTTAAAAACCTTTTGAGATTCTTCCATGTGCAAGACACTGTGAAAGGTACTGTACTAACAAAGAATCAAAAGCAGATAAATTTTAGTTTTTGAATATTGGGAGTTTATATTCCAGCAAAGCAGATTATATATAAGTAAACCATAAAATCATATTATGATAAAGGATATGATATAGATATATATCAATTAATAGCTAAGAGTATGCATTATATGGCAGAGGCACAGACATGAATTAGAGAACTGAGCTTAAAGCAAAAATAGGAGTTAATTACTGAAAAGCAAAGTGGGAGCAGAAGAATAAAGATAAAATAATGTAAGTAATAAAAGTTGATATAATAAGATGCATCAGTTTCCTAGGGCTGTGATAACCAGGTACTAAAAACTGCATTGTTTAAAACAATGGGAATTTATTCTCTCAATTCTTGAGTCTAGAAGTCTTAAATCAAGATATCAACATGGCTGGTTATTTCCTAAGGATCTGAGGGAGAAACAGTCCAATATCTCTCTCTTGGTTTCTAGTGACAGTCCAGGTAACCTTTGGCGTTCCTTGGACTGTAGATTCAACACTCTAATCTCTGCCACCGTTTTCACATGGCATTAGCTTTATGTCTCCATGTCTTCTTATAATGTCACCATTCACACTGGATTAGAGACTCATCCTACTCCAATATAAAAATCTTATCTTAAATAATTATACATGTAGATAACAATTCTATTTTCAAACCACACTGCACTCTGAAGTCATGAGGATTAGGACTTTAACCTACCTTTTTTCCAGGGGACTTCATTTAATAACTAACATAAGGGCTAATATATAACAAGTAGTAACAAAACACTGTGTATACATTAAGCATTTTACCTCCAGTATATAGGTATTATATCACTATACGGTAGTTAAATATTATCATCTTAATTTTATAGATGTAAATGTCCTGGTCACAAAGAAAGCTGAGCAACATTAAAGCAAATTTAAAAGCCCATATTTTAACCACTATGTTTCCTGCCTCCCAAATAGTTTGATTTAGTTTGATCCGTGCATGGCATACGTCAACAGAGAAGTTTGTAAAATAAAGAATGATATAAAAATAGGATAAAATTTGTACTTTACTTGGAGACTATTACAAACTACATTTATTTCTTAATCATAATCTGATCTATGTTTCATTTACAAAAAATACTGGTAAACATATAAGCCACCGTAGTTTCAGAAAATATTGCAAGAGAGAGATATGTTAAAAGCTAGCGAAGTATTACCTAAGATATCAGGAATGCCTATGATTCTGACAGGAGACAATTCCTTGGCAAGCAGAATTAGAAACTCAACCTTCAAACCAAGGACAGTTTAAAGCCTGAAATCCAAGCTGCCAGTTCCAGCTGGAGTCCACGACTGGAGTGACAACTATCCCTGTCCTAACCACTCTCTCTCTCAATTGATTCCTTCTGAATGATGCCTTTAACCAGTCGAATGGTACTTTTTCCAATACACCCATGGACCAATCAGCATGCATATCCCCATTCTAAAACCATAAAAAACCCCTGACTTAGCCTCACAGATGGCGACCCGCTTTCAGGGTCCCCTCTGGCAGCTGAGAGTTTTCCTTCTGTCACTCAAAATTCTCTTCTGCCTTACTCACTTTCCGGTGTCCACATATGTTATTACTTTGTTGCAGGACAAGAACCTGGAACTTGCTGAGCTGCCAGTGGCAGGAGTAAAAGAGTTGTAACCGTCCCTCCTGCTCCCCCAACAATATGAAAGAAGAAGCCATTGGATGCCACTCCCTCCTATTAGCCCAACAGTGAGACAGAAAGAACTGTGATGCCCCTGACCTACCTGCCAGAGTGGGAGGTGGGTGTAAAAGAGCTGTAAACTTCTCTCCCACTCACCAAATCACATAAGTGAAAAAGCCGCTGGTGCCACTCCCTCCTGCTTGCCAAATTATAGCAGCGAAAAAGCCACATATCAGAAGAGACTTCAGGGGATGTTTATATCTGTATTCTAGAATTGTTTAAAGATGAAATGAGGTAGAATTTCTGAAATGTCTGGTACATAATGTTTGAAATAGAATAGGACAGAATATTAATAAATGGTGCTACTCTCATTATTAGTTGAATCCATAGAGAAAAACCAAGCGTGTGTGCACACGCGCGCACACACACACATACACACAATTCTAATGACCAGGTTGTTATAGAAATAACATAAAAAATACTGTTTTAAAAGTGATGTCTTAAATATAATATACATATTAAGTAAAAGAGGAGCTACTGCTTACACCTAAAACCTAAGCTCAGATGTATTATGGAAAGAATATAACTACTACTGAGTTTTGTTTTGATTTTTTTTAAATTACCTTTTCCTGTAAAAGGGCCAGCTCCCTGGTCTTAAAAAAGAAAATAATGGGAAAAGGAGGGCATTCTGAGAGTTCAGTCTTCTCTTTCTTTTATTAATTTTTTAACTTAATCAAAGTACTTACTGCTTTGTAGCTACACTGAGATGATTTTATGTTTCTTAAATCCTAAAACAAGAGTTGAAATTATTAGAATTTTTCCTAAATATGTCTTTGGAAAATGGTATTATATATGTGTAAATATTAAAAATAGTACTTCATTTGACACTATATCTGAGGAAAATTGATATTTAGTGTTTATCTTATTCTGTTTTGTCCAGATACAACAGAATACCTGAGTCTAAGTAATTTATAATGAACGGAAACTTATTTATCATGGTTCTGGAGGCTGGGAAGACCGAGATCAAATTGTGGCATTTGGTGAGAGCCTTCTTGCTTCATCTTTACACGTGGTGGAAGACAGGAAAGCAAGAGAGAAAAGGGGGCCAAACTCACTCTTTTATAACAGCATTAATTCCACCCATAAAGCCAGAGCCCTCATGACTCAATCATCTCTGAAAGATCTCACCTAATAATACTGTTACAATGCCAGTTAAATTCCAACAGGTGTTTTGGAGGAAACAACATTCAAACCATAGCAGTGGCTTTATGGAAGAAAATCCAATATAGAAATTTAGGAACAATACTACTTATTCCACTCTCCCTTAAGCAAGATGTAGTGTAAAATAGTATTTAATTCATTGTGCTTAAATGAAGACTAAATTTAATTGCCCAGTCACCCATTACTCTATCCCTTACAGTTAAATCTGGTGAAAATAAGGTTACATAGACCCGTGCTATGGTTTATAGGACAAGTTGAAAAAGAAAAATATGCAGTCTGCCCACCCAACATTTTTTCAACAACATCTCCTCAAAGGATGTAGCAAGGAATAATACGGTAAAGTCCACATTTCCATGGAGTAGGAAAAAACTTGACTGGTGTATTTATCAATATTTCTAGAAGAAAAATATTTACCATATATATGGTCATCATGTATGCTACATCTCTAAAATGTTGTTATTGTTTTTATATTATTAGACCCTACAGAGCTTAAAAAAATGTAAAAAGATCTCTCATATTTATAACTAACTTAAAAGCTTGATCAGAATATGATGCACTTATATCAAATAATAAATGGGCCAGACATTAAAAACTGGTGAGCTAAATGCACACAGTCCAAGTAGTAAGACATTTGAGAAAGGGATAGTTGGCAAGATGAAAAAGCCATAAACTTAAATACAAACACATGGCTCTTATTCCTACCTCTTTTATTAAGTAGTTCTATATATTAATTAAGTTGCATGTATTTAGGCTTTTTTATGACTTTTTTAAAATTGCAAGAGAAAGAAGACAAGTTCAATTATATTATATGACACGTGCAGAAAAAGTGAAAAATATTACCATTGATAGCATACAGCTGATAGAAACCATCATACAACCACTTCATTTACTAGAATTGACAACTCATCTGATTATTTATGATTTATCTAAATTAAAGCTTTTAATGTTTATATGCAAGGCATATACTGGGTTTAAGGTTGCAGGGTAAAAGTGTTACGTATGTAGTGCCTCATATTGTTTTAAGGCCTCCAAGCTAGTTTTAATGCTATTTCCATGAAGTTTATGCTGTTGAACATTGAAAGAAGATGTTTAAATATTAGTTTAAATTTGGGTCTTTTGTATATTACACGATATGCTTTCTTAAAAATTTCTTACTTTATGGATAGTACAACTGCAGCGTATTTTAACAGTATAAATTGCAAATAGGTATTAAAATATGTTAAAAATATTTTATAATTTTTGTAAATCTGTTTGATAATTTTTTTGAAATAAAAATAAAATCATTGTAAATAGACTTACTTCTGTTTTTTTATCTATGGCACAAAATGTTTTAAAGTTAATTTATAAGTATAGTTGGCATCAACTCAACAAAGAGTCAACCTCACAATGGTTTGTGTAATCACTCCTATCAGGGAATTGAAGACTCCCTGGAATATATCGTTTGTATAATGTTTATATAGCCCCGGGGACTAAGGTTAAATTATAAACAAATTGAAGCATAGTTTTATTGTTTAAAATATGATTTCATGAGTATATATTAACTATTTTTATATAATAAAAATTAATTTGAGAAATTAATTTGAGTTTTATTTCCTAAAAGCTCTAAGATTAAGAAAAATAATTTACAATTTTTTAAGAGGATCAGCTATATGGGATGCATAGTAAAATGATTCATCATTCATTGTGCTTGATATTGTATTTTCATTAGGTACATTAAATTTAGCATAAAGAGATCAAGCAAAAAAAAATTATAAAGACTTTTTCAAACACCATTTCCCCAGCAAATGTTATTAGACTCTTTTGGTGAAGCATAGTGGCTCTTAATAACAAGGTTAACTACAGAACTATTTCTGCTTAAAAAACCTAGTTGTGCTTATTGAGAAAAAGAAAGTTCGGCAATGATATTATATCACTAAGCCATTTCAGCATTGTTCATTGTTACGGTTGTCTGTTGTCTTAGTCTGTTTTGTGCTGCTATAACAGAATACCACAGACTGGTTAATTTATAATGAATAGAAATTTATTTCTCACAATTTTGAATGCTGAAAAGTCCAAGATAAGAAGCGAGCATCTTGCAAGGGTCTTTTTGTTGTAGCATGACACGGCAGAAGGCATCATTCAGTAAAGGACAAAGAGAGGGTGAGACAGAACAAGAAAACCAGGGCAAAATTATGCCTTTAAAAGGAGCCCACTCCCACAAAAACAAACCAATACTCATGACATCGACATTAATTCATTCACCAGGGCAGAGCCCTTATGGCTTCATCACCTCCGAAAGTCCCATGTCTTAAATCTGTTAAATAGCAATTAAATTCCAGCATGAGTTTTGGAGGGGACAAGCATTCAAACCTTAGCATTTATCAAAACTAAAGCAAGCCATTAGGAAATAAAATTCTTCAGTTTTGGACTAAGGGTCATGAGAACCAATCTAAAAAGACATATTTACTGTATAGTCATTGGATCACTGGTTTTTGATACTAACTGTATATAAGAATAGTTTTTAAAATCCTAAAACCAAGGTAGTATTCACATCTAACCAAGTTAAGAATCTCTGTTCATAGATACCTTTGTTTCAGCACTGTTAAAAAGTATCTGAGATCATCCTTATGTTTATCCAGACTGTTAATCAATGTTCTATACTGCCATCTTCTTTCTTAAAAAACAGTCTTAGAGACACCCTTGAGGCTGTGTGGTCAGCAAAATATTATAAATATTTTCTTCATTTAAATCATCAACTAGATTTATTCTTAATCAAAAGTGCCTAACAGTCAGAGGTACATAAAACTGCATAGTAAAATCAAAAATTTCTTGAAATATAAGACCTTCAATTCAGCACTGAAACAGAAAAGAAAATTTCAGTTTGACATTGCTTAAGCCCCCCTCCTGGATATTTGAGGCTGCAGAGACATAAAAGGATATATTCTGGAAATTTGGGTATGCAGAGACATAAGTCATTGTCATTTGGGCTTGCCTCATTCAGGTTCCCAAACATGATAGTTATATTTGAAATTACTTTGCTCTAGACATATCTCTAATTATCATACAAAATGTCATAGAATTATGGAGTAGTAATTTAAATTTTAAACACAATAATTATGCACCATATAGCTTTTGGGGACGGAAAGGGGAGTATAAAAGTTGGAGTTTTTAGCCTATCACAATTCCAGAAATATTTATTGCAGAATTACAAGCTGGAATTAACCAACAGCAACACGCCTTCCATTCGTTTTGATACAGTTATTTGAGAAAATCAAATTCAGGTTTTTACTTAGTGCATAAACCTCTTTTGAAAATTTAATTCATTTATAAGAAGCATTTAGAAACCTCCTCTGAAAATATAATACATTTATAAGAAGCATTTATAGCAAAATTGAAGTCCTTTAGCAAGATACTTAAATGGAGTGCACTGTTAAGACAGTGTTCATTCACTGTGATGGGAGACTTCATTTGATAGGTACTTTGCCAATCACTTTGTAATGGCAAATATCATAATAGAGAATTTAACATGCATGAAAATATTCAAGCAAAGAATGTTTATTACTTCTGTTAGCAGCAACATATCTTAAAAGGATAAAAATAAACTTCATTCAAGTATCTTCATTATAAAATGCAATATTAATCCAGTGACCTATTAACTCTCTCATGGCTATATTGTATAGGTTCAAAATATTTAAATTTACAATTATCTTTTTAGCTTACCTTATTTTTTTCTTCAATTATGAGGCTTTGTAAAATGTGGAGAAATCATATTTCTAAATTGAAATAAAGTAAGCTAACAGAATGGAATAATCATATAGAATTTCTGGCTTCAGTGCTGACATGTAAAAGCAGCTAGGAAATTATCACTCTTGCCAACATAACTGCAACAACATAAAGATGGAAAACCTTAAAACCAGAAACTTTTCGTGGACACATTAGAGAACTGAGTAGATTATCCTGTTCTTGCATTGCTATAAAGAACTACCTGAGACTGAGTAATTTATTTTGAAACATAGGCTTAATTGGCTCCAGGCTCCACAGGCTGTACAGGAAGCATGGCTGGGGAAGCTTCAGGAAACTTACAATTATGGCAAAAGGTTAAGAGGAAGTAGACATGTTCTACATGGTTGAGCAGGAGGAAGAGGGAGTGGGGAAGGTGCCACACACTTCTAAACAACCAGGTCTCCTGAGAACTCACTTACTATCATGAGAAAAGCAAAGGGGAGATCTGCCACCATGATCCAATCACCTCCCACCAGGCTCCTCCTCCAACACTGGGATTACAGTTTGATATGAAATATGGTCAAATACACAAATCCAGATCATATCACTGAGGCTGCAAGGCAAAGAGGCACTGAGAAATCTGGAGAGAGATAGGAATCCAGAGAGTCACAGGCTAGATTTGCTTACCTGGAACAGAAACCATTAGAGCCAAAAACTGACAGGATACCTCACTGTAATTGTAACTAAATACTGGAAGCTGCGTATGGACTAGCATGAGAGAGAGAGAATCCTGGGAGATTAATTCCTAAAGAAGTCCAAACATTTTTTGGGGGGTTTACCTCCAGGAACATCACCTCCCCTAAGTTCTCACAGGCAAAACCTAAGAAAGATGCCCTCCTGGCTCTGACAAAGGTAGTGGAAGGGTAACTATTTCAAAATAATTTAAGAGGATTTGCCATAACAAAGCTCTTCGGTACAGATTAAAAGACTATACTAGAGCCATCCTGATTATGTTTTTTTTTTTTTGAATGTTGAAATAGCCTTGCTTACTTGAAATAATTTACACTTGGTTGTGATACATAATTTTTTTTTACACATTGTTGTTGTGATGGTTGATATTGGATTGAAGAACGCAAAAAATTGTTCCTGGGTACGTCTGCTAGTATGTTGCTAAAGGAGACTAGCATTTGAGTCAGTGGACTGGGACAGGCAGACCTACCCTCAATCTGGGTGGGCACCATCAAATCAGCTGCCATTGCAGCTAGAATAAAGCACGCAGAAGAACATGGAAGGACTAGACTGGCTCAGTCTCTCAGCCTTCATCTTTCTCTTGTTCTGGATCCTTTCTCCCTCTAACATCAGACTCCAAATTCTTCAGTTTTTGAACTCTCAGACTTGCACCAGTGATCTGCCAGGGGCTTGCAGGCCTTCAGCCATAGACTAAAGTCTGCACTGTCAGCTTCCCTACTTTTGAGGTGTTGGGACTTGAACTGGCTTCCATGCTCCTCAGCTTGCAGATGGGCTATTGTGGGACTTCAATTTGTGCTCCTGTGAGTCAATACTCTTTGATAAACTCCCCTTCATACATGTATCTATCCTATTAGTTCTGTCCCTCTAGAGCACACTGACTAATACAGTTGTATTTTATCTTCTAATATTTTGTGGAGGGTTATTACATCTATATTCAAAAGAGATAAGGTTATATAATACTTAATAATATTACTAGTAATATTATTACTGTCAAACTCAGATGTTTTCAGTGCTGAATTCTATCAAACACGTCAGGAAGGAATAATATCCATTTAATGTAGTGCTCTCACACAAGTAAAGAAGAGATCAAAGGAACAGAATAGAGTCTATAAGGAGAACTACATATACAGTCCATTTTTCAAAATTATACTTTAAGTTCTGGGGTACAGTTACAGATCGTGCAGGTTTGTCACATAGGTATACAGGTACCATGGTGGTGTTTTGCTGCATCCATCATCCCGTCATCTACATTAGGGATTTCTCCTAATGCTATCCCTCCCCAATCCTCCCACCCCCTGCTATCCCTCCCCTAGCTCCCAAACCCCCAGGCCCCGGGGTATGATGTTCCCCTCCCTGTGTCCATGTGTTCTCATTGTTCAACACTCACTTATGAGTGAGAATATGTGATGTTTGGTTTTCTGTACTATGTCAGTGTGCTGAGAATGAGGATCTCCAGTTTCATCCATGCCCCTGCAAAGGACATGAACTAATCCCTTTTTATGGCTGCACAGTATTCCATGGTGTATATGTGCCAAATTTTCTTTATCCAGTCTATCATTGATGGGCATTTGGGTTGGTTCCAAGTCTTTGCTATTGTGAACAGTGCCACAGTAAACATACGTGTGTATGTGTCTTTATAACAGAATGATTTATACTCCTTTGGGTATATACCCAGTAATAGGATTGCTGGGTCAAATGATATTTCTATTTCTAGATCCTTGAGGAATCGCCACACTGTGTTCCACAATGATTGAATTAATTTACACTCTCACCACAGTGTAAAAGTGTTCCTATTTCTCCACATCCTCTCCAGCATCTGTTGTCTCCTAATTTTTTAATGACTGCCATTCTAACTGGCATGAGATGGTATCTCAATGTGGTTTTGATTTGCATTTCTCGAATGACCAGAGATGATGAGCTTTTTTTCATATGCTTATTGGCTGCATAAATGTCTTCTTTTGAAAACTGTCTGTTCATATCCTTTGCCCACTTTTTAATGGGATTGCTTTTTTCTTATAAATTTAAGTTCTCTGTAGATTCTGGATATTAGCCCTTAGAGAGGTAGATTGCAAATATTTTTTTCCCATTTTGTTTTGCCGGATCACTCTAATGATTGTTTCTTTTGCTGTGCAGAAGCTCTTAAGTTTAATTATATACCATTTGTCTATTTTGGCTTTTGTTGACATTGCTTTTGGTGTTTTAGTCATGAAGTTCTTGCCCATACCTATATCCTGAATGGTATTGCCTAGGTTTTCTTCTAGAGTTTTTATGGTGTTAGGCCTTATGCTTAAATCTTTAATACATATAGAGTTAATTTTTGTATAAGGTGTAAGGAAGTGATCCAGTTTCAGCTTTCTGCATATACCTAGCCAGCTTTCCCAACACCATTTATTAAATAGGGAATTCTTTCCCCATTGCTTGTTTTTGTCAGATTTGCCAAAGGTCAGATGGTTATAGTTGTGTGGCATTCTTTCTGAGGCCTCTGTTTTGTTCCATTGGTCTATATCTCTGTTTTGGTATCAGCACCATGCTGTTTTGATTAGAGTAGACTTGTAATATAGTTTGAAGTCAGGTAGCATGATTAATTTACACTTTTTGCCAGCTTTTTTTTTTTTTTTTTTTTTTCCCTTAGTATTGCCTTGGCTATGCAGGCTCTTTTTTAGTTCCATATGAAGTTTAAGGTGGTTTTTTCCAATTCTGTGAAGAAAGTCATTGGTGGCTTGTTGGGAATAGCATTGAATCTATAAATTACTTTGGGAATATGGCCATTTTTACAATATTGATTCTTCCTAAGCATGAGCATGGAATGTTTTTCCATCTGTTTGTGTCCTCTCTTATTTCCTTGAGCAGTGGTTTGTAGTTCTCCCTGCAGAGGTCCTTGATATCCCTTGTTAGTTGTATTCCTAGGTATTATTCTATTCTCTTTGTAGCAATTTTGAATAGGAGTTCACTCATGATTTGGCTCTCTGTTTGTCTATTACTGGTAGAAAGGAATGCTTGAGATTTTTGCACATTGATTTTGTATCCTGAGACTTTGCTGAAATTGCTTATCAGCTTAAAGAGATTTTGGGCTGAGATGATGGGATCTTCTAAATATACAATCATGTCATCTGCTAACAGGGAAAATTTGATGTCCTCTCTTCCTATTCAAATACACTTTATTTCTTTCTTTTGCCTGATGGCCCTAGCCAGCTCTTCCAAAACTATGTTGAATAGGAGTGGTAAGACAGGGCATCCTTGTCTTGTGCAGGTTTTCAAAGGGAGTGATTCCAGTTTTTGCCCATTCAGTATGATATTGCTGCGGGTTTGTCATAAATAGCTCTTATCATTTTGAGATATGATCCATTGATATCTAGTTTATTGAGAGTTTTTAGCATAAAAGGCTGTTGAATTTTGTCAAAGGCCTTCTCTGCATCTATTGAGACAGTCATGTGGTGTTTGTCTTTAGTTCTGTTTATGTGATGAATTACATTTATTTTAGATGGAAGTGCAAAGAAAATGCAAAGAGAAAAGGTTAATGTTTTCAACACATTTTACTGGAAAAATTTCAATCTACAGAAGCACCATATAAAAATTAAATTGAAATGAATTTTATATCTAAATGTAAGACCTAAAATTCAAAAATTATATAAGAAAATATTTATGAACTTGGGTTAAGCCTGTATTTCTTTAATATGACATTAAAAATATAATCCACAGAAGAAAAAGTTATAATTTACACCTTATAAAAGTGTCCATTAGATCTATTTTGCCTAATGTGCAGTTTAAATCCAATGTCTCTTTGTTAATTTTCTCTCTAGATGATCTGGCTAATGCTGAAAGCATGGTGTTGAAGTCTCCAAATGTTACTGTATTTGAATCTGTCTCTTTCTTTACATCATGATATTTGGTTTATACATGTTGGTATTCTGATGTTGGGTGCACATATATTTTAAATTATCTTCTTGCTGAATTGATCCTTTTATCATTATATAACAATCTTTGCCTTTTACTGTTTTGACTTAAAGTATACTTTACCTCATATAAGCATAGGTAATCCTGTTGGCTTTGCTTTCTGTTTGAACGGAGTATTTTTTCTCTATTCCTTCTATTTCCAGTCTCTTTTATTTCCCTTTCTTTTGGCCAATTTCTCTCTTTTGAAACGAAGTATTTATTCAATATCTGTACCTTCATTTTGTCTTGAAAGTAGCTAACTTGTTTTTAACTTTACTAGCTCATAAACAAAATGGACTTGGCTTGTCTCAGTTGAGACTTTGGACTTTTGAGTTAATGCCGGAATGCATTAAGACTTTGAGGGCTTGTTGTGAGAAGAACATGAGATTTGGGAAGGGTCATGGGTGGAATAATACAGTTTGGATCTGTAACCTCACTCAAAATCTCATGTCCAATTATAAACCCCAATGTTGAAAGTGGGGCCTTGATGGGAGGTACCTGAATCATGGGGCCGGTTTCTTATAGTTTAACGCCATTCCCGTTGGTGTTGTCCACACAATAGTGAGTTCTCATGATACCTAGTTGTTTAGAAGTGTGTGGCACCTCCCCTCCTCTCATCTTCTTCCTCCAGCTGTGTGAAGTCCTCACTTCCCCTTTGCTTTCTGCCATGATTATAAGTTTCTGGCAACCTCCCCAAAAGGCATGCTAATGCTAGTATCATGCTTTCTGTACAACCTGCAGAACCATCAGCCAACTACACCTCTTTTCTTTATAAATTACCCAGTTGAAGGTATTTATAGCAATGTAAGAATGGACTAATACATTTGCTTAATGTTTATTTTATTATTTTAAGCTTTACTTATTACCACTTTCATTCTCCAAGCATTTTTTTCAATAATACTTAGATCAAAAGTGTATTTTTTCCCATACTGGTTAGAGTTATATCACATTATTTATAATTAAATAATTTCATTGCCTCCCAGTCTTATTGGCATAATTTTGGTGATTTATTAGCAATATCATGCAATAATATGATTAAATTCATAAAGAAATATGTGAATTAGTTGTATTATCATTAATGCACAATTACTAAATAACTAATTAATAAAAGCATGCACATTTTCAGCCACTCTTCATGATGTTTTGATGAATACAATGTGTGAAACCAAATGTGTCTATTTTTTCTTCTTTATGGAAAATAATAGGCCTATCATTTTCTTCATATTGGAATGAGTGAAAAGTGTATAAAAGTTTTTGCCAAAGAAGACCAAAAATATAACATAAAAATATCACAAAAACTAGAAGGAAATGGTTCGATATAAATAACATTTCCAGATTAGATAGGCAATGCTAAAATTTAAGATTCATGATGATAAAAATAATGTTTTCAAATATCTCTAGTTTTGCTAGCAACAAAAGTTTCATTTCATAGGCTAACAAATTATGCCAGTAAACATATAGTTCCAAAAAGGTTAGCTAATAAATCTGGTGTTAGGTTTCATACTTGTGATTAAAAGACACATAAAAAAACAGAAGTTAATAATTTTATTTTTAAGGAAATTATAACATCATTATGCTAACATATAAATCCTAAATGAATTTTTCATTGAAATCAACATGACCTACAATGCAGTAAATCAGTAGCATGGCAAATTAAAATGTCCTCACTTCCCCAAAACAGGTTGTATTAGTCTGTTCTCACATTCCTATAAAGAACTACTTGAGACTGAGTAGTTTATAAAGAAAAGAGGTTTAATTGACTCACAGTTCTGCAGGCTGTACAGGAAGCATGGCTGGGGAGGCCTCAAGAAACTTATAATCATGGTAGTAGGCAAAGGGGAAGCAGGCACATCTTACATGGCTGGAGAAGGAAAAGAGAGAGATAAGGGGGAAATGCTACACACTTTTAAACAACCAGATCTCATGAGACCTCATTCAGTATGCAGAGAACAACAAGGGGGAATTCTGCCTTTCACCAGGCCCCTCCTCCAACACTGAGGATTACAATTCAGCATGAGATTTGGGTAGAGACACAGAGCTGACATATTATTCTGACCCAGGCCTCTCTCAAATCTCATGTTCTTCTCATATTTCAGAACACAATCATGTCTTCTCAACAGCCCCCAAAGTCTTAACTCATTCAAGCATTAACTGAAAATTCCAGGTCCAAAGTCTTATCTGAGACAAGGCAAGTCCCTTCTGCTTATGAGCCTGTTAAAAAAAAATTAATTAATTCCAAGACACAATGGAAGTACAGGCATTGAGTAAATGATCCCATTGCAAAAGGGAGAAATTGGCCAAAAAAAAGGACCTACAGGTCCCATGCAAGTCCGAAACCCAGCAGGGCAGTCATTAAATCTCAAATCTCCAAAATAATTTCTTTTGACTCCATGTCTCACATCTAGTCCACAGTAATGCAAGTGGTGGGCACCCAAAGACTTTGGCAGCTCCACTCCTGAGGCTCTGGCAGGGTACAGCTCCTCAGTTGCTTTTACAAACTGATATTAAGTGCCTGGAGCTTTTCCAGGTGCACAGTGGAAGCTGTCTGTGGATATACCATTCTAGGGGCTGAAAGATGGTGGCCCTCTTCTCACAGCTCCACTAGGCAGTGCCCCAGTGCAGATTCTATATGGGGGCTCCAACCCCATATTTTCCCTCTACACTGTCCTAGTAGAGGTTCTCTATGAAGGCTCTGTCCCTCCAGCAGACTTCAGCCTGCACATCCACATATTTTCATACATCCTCTGAAATCTAGGCAGAGGCTCCCAAGCTCTCTCAACTCTCCCTTGGCACACTTGCAGGCTTAGCAACATGTGGAAGCTTACAAGGCTATGACTTGCACCCTGTGAAGCAGCAGCCTGAGGCATATTTTGGGCCATTTTAGCCAAGGCTAGAGCTAGAGCATCTGGAATGTAGGGAGCAGTGTTTCACAGTTGTGCAGGGCAGCAGGACCCTGGGCCTGGCTCACAGAACCATTCTTCCCTCCTAGATTTCTAGGCCTGTGATGGGAGGGCTGCTATGAAGGATTTCAACTTCCTTCCAGGCCTTTTACCCATTGTCTTGGTTATTAATATTTGACTCCTCTTTTCTTAAGCAAATGTCTACAACTGGCTTAGATTCCTCCCTAGAAAATGGGTTTTTCTTTTCTACCACCTGGCCAGTCTGCAAAATTTTCAACTTTTATGCTCTGCTTCCCTTTTAAATATAAGTTCCAGTTTCAGATCATCTCTTTGCTCACTCATGTGAGTGTATATGGTTCAAAGGAGCTAGGCCACATCTTGAATGCTTTGCTGCTTAGGAATTTCTTCCACCAGATATCCTAAATCATCTCTCTCAAGTTCAAAGTTCCACAGGTATCTAGAGTAGGGGCACAATGCCTTCAGTCTCTTTGCTAAAGCATAACAAGAGTTATCTTTGGTCTAGTTCCCAATAAGTTCCTCATCTCTATCTAAGACCACCTCAGCCTAGACTTAATTGTCCATATCACCATAAGCATTTTGGTAACAACCATTCAACAAGACGCTATGAAGTTCCAACCTTTCCCTCAATTTCCTATCTTCTTCTGTGCCCTCCAAACTGCTCCAGTCTCTGCCCATTACCCAGTTATGAAGCTGTCTCCACATTTTCAGGTATCTCTGTAACAATGCCCCACTTTGCAGTACTAATTTTCTGTATTAGTCCATTCTCACATTGCTATAAAGAACTACCTAAGACTGGGTAATTTATAAAGAAAAGAGGTTTAATTTACCCACAGTCTGTACAGGAAGCATAACTGTGGTGGCCTCAGGAAACTTATAATCATGGTGGAAGGCAAAGGGGAAGCTGGCACATCTTACATGGCCAGAGATGAAGAAAGAGAGAGATAAAAAGGAAGTGCTACATACTTTTATACAACCAGATCTCATGAGAAGTCACTCAGTATCAGGAGAACAGCAAGGGGGATGTCTGCACCCACGATCCAGTCACCTCCCACCAGGCCCCTCCTCCAACACTGTGGATTATAATTTGACATGAGAGTTTGTTCTATCACAGAGCCAAACCATATCAGAGGTTGTTTGCTTCCTTTCCGTTTGACTCTGGACAGGAGCCACAACTTTCTTGGACCACTAGAACACAACAGAGGTGACATTATATAACATGAGGTTGAGCCATAAGAGATTTGCCGTTTTTGCTTTGACTTGTTTAGAAAGCTCCTTCTTGAACTCATTCAGCATGAAAAGAGAACGTAGGAAAGCTATATGGAGGACATCCACAGTGCTCTTATTGACAGCCCAGCTAAGCATTCAGTCAACACCTGGTGCCAACAACCAGTCATGTTCTGTGAGCCAGCTTATGTGTTCCCATCTTTGAAACTCCTACTGACTATAGCCCCAGAAAGCACTATGTGAAGCAGAAGACCCACTCAGTTGAGTGCAGTCAACTGTCCCAAAAATAAGATATACCAAATGTGATTGCTTTTTAGAACAAACCAATTTTTTAATGGTTTGCTATACAGAAGCAGAAACTGAAACAGAAATCAAGGTTCAACTCTGACTTTGGAATCAGACTGCTTTTGATCCCTGGACTGGCAGGAGTTGTATGACCTTGGCCAGTTCGCAATTCATTCCATTTCTCTGAGACTCAGTTTCAATAGAAATCACATCATAGGATTGTTGTAAGAAGTAAAAAGAAGAGTTGCGGCAAAATACTTACACTGTGATTGGAACTTAATAAAAAGTTCTGTAAATGTTGGCTGTTGCCATATTGTTGCTATTGATGTTGATGGTAACTTTTTCTTTAGAAAATATTATATATGAAGTTTCAGTCTGCTGAGGACTTCTTGGCGTTAAGCAGGGGATGGAGAAATAAAAAAAACATAGGATCAGAAGGGCTTATGTCCAGAAACATATTTCAAAGGATATCTTTTAAATAAAAACAATATTTTTGCATGAAAGGCAATTTGGAAATTGAGTCTATAAAGCTATGACTTATTTTTCATAAATTATATTTTTACACAAAGTATATTACTCTACACCTCCTTTTCCAAAAATATTAAAATACATACATTTATTATGATGTTGTTATAAAGCTGAATACCTAAAGGTAGTTGATTATCTATAGTTTGAAATGATAATAGAATTGACATTTCTATTTACCTAATGAAAAGAATTGTTTTAATTATTTAACATAAAACTGAAGTTATCCCAGAAATATGTTATAAATCACAGAAGTCATACATAATATTTCATGATACGCCCCATCATTCTTCATTTCTCAGATTAAATTTTACTTTCTGACAAAAACTCTCATTTGTACTGGACAGTCATAAAATGCTTTTCCTTCTTATTTATGCTTTACAAATTTCCCAGTGGTATTCTCTAATTAGTTCTAAATTTTGACTTCACAGTCAAAATGTTTCTTTTTTTTTTTTTGTCCTTAAGGGAAAATTGCTATTGGATTGATACTAATAGCTAGTATATAATACATATCCAAACAAGTATGTTTATCTTTATCTTTGACCAACTGCATATTGTAAACCACTAATTTCACCTGCAATAGTCAAATTCTTAATTTTCTCCACATCAACCCTTTATAGCTCAGCAGGACATGTCTCTTCTCTCAAGACCATTACAGACTTAATTTACCCATAAGGAAGGGCAGTCATTCTGATACATGATTATCCAAAATTCTGCTACTGCTTCCTATTGATCTGTCGACAAAACCACATGGTCATTTCCTTCAATATTATTTCCTTAATGCTATTTTATGCTTGACTAGTTTCTATAGGGTTCATGATATTAACATAAACTTAGCACGGATCCAACATATCATGAAAAAAATGCAAAAGGAAGTAAATTAAGCAAAATTAAATCTCATTTATAAAAATGACTAAGGGAACACACATATTAAAATTTTTCCAGCAGTTCCTAAAGACACTACTTTATTTAGTACAGACTAAAGGTAGCTAAAACTCAAGCTTGGCCAGTCCAATTTGTTCAGTTCTTTCTCTTAGAATTGACCTACTCAGAAACCCTTTGATCAGTATAAAAGCTGCCTTCAAATTCCTATTTTCTCTAATTACAAGAATCAACAGGAAAAAATGTCTGTTGTTTAATGACAGTAAATATCTTAGTGTTTGCTGCAATATGTTTCAATCATTAAATAGGAAATCCTCACAACTCAGAAATATAAGGAAACTCACTTTAATGATAAGGATTCAAGCATAAAATAATTGGCCAATGCCACCTATCAAATTAATAATTAATGACTAAAACAAAATGTATGCTTTTAGATTCTCAATCAGTAGACATGTGGTTAGGTCTCGTAATATAGTCTTCCCTTCCCATAGACACATCTTGAGTAATGTCTGCCTTATCATCTTTAAAAAGCATCTTAATTTTATTTTAACAAAAGAAATAGGTTTTATGGGTTTATCTTTAAAAAGCATCATAATTTTATTTAAATACAAGAAATATGTTTTGTGAGTTTAATGCTGGGTCTATTAAAAAAGGAAAAATAACTTTACTTCTAATATATGAATACCTATGTACAGAGATTTGTGTTTCAGAGCTAAATTGATATTCTATGATTACGTTTTATGCATAAGATAGCCACAACTGTTAATAACAAATTTATGTACATGGAAATGCACTAAAATACTATTTGTGTGTTTTTGTTTATAATGTGAAAAAAATTGAAAAGTGATTAGATTTCTAAAATGTTGAAAAAAATCATATACTAATTGGTACTTGGTGGCTGAGATTGATATGTTTTTTCCTAAAAGGAAATGTAAAGATTTTCAGAACATTATTGCACTTGAAATAGAATGCAAATTAAAATGTAATCCATACATTTTAATTGGTTTTAGCACAAGAAATAGTCTAGGTCTATTAATGTGGCATGACTGTGAAATAATCAGTAAGCAATAAAATAAATTTTAAAAATGCCTAATTGAAAAGCAATAATAAATAATGTTTACTTTGTTTTGAATGATCTATGAACTACAATTGCTGCTTCTGTTTATTCATGTCTGACTTAAAAATATAAAGCAACTTAAGGCCAAGTAGGCTACTTTCTTCTTCTTTTGATCTTTTGAGGAGATTTTTCATATTTTTTCTTTTTGAATTTTTGCAGGGGGCAGAATTTGTGCTTTACTCTTAAACTGAAAGAAGACACTGCAAAACCCATAAATGAAAAACATAATTTAAAACTTAAGTGCATCATTTAAATTTGCCATTTGACTTATTATAATTAGGCATGTTGAATGGTCCATTGCTTCAATGTCTGAGTTTTTCTGTGTTCAGAGTACTCAAATATGAATACTGAAGATATTTTTTACCACTGAGCCAATAAAGAAAGTATCATCAAAGTGAGCAAGTGACTGAAAGAAACTGTGGCCACTACAAATGTCAATGAAGCCAGAAATAGTCCTTTAAAAATCAGCTATGCTGCCAATGAATGCAGAAATGGAAGAGCTTATGAGTCATTGACATAATCAAAGTAATAGTATAATACTAATCAATTAATACCACAGCTAGGATATTCCAGCATTTTAATTCATTTTGATATGTTCAATTTAGAAGACCACATTCTACGTCTATGGATATAAAATATTTATATTACCAAAATGGTTTATATTTACCTTTAAAAAATAATAAAAGGGATTTATAGCAGTCTTTTGAACTTTACTCTGTTCTTAAACAAGGGAGTGGGGATCAGGGAAGCATTAGATATAATAAAGAACATTCTTTTCCCAATCTGCAAACACATATTTTAATCGGAATAATGTAACTGATGGATGTCCTCCACAAAAATATCTAGAGGTGATGGACGATGCCCAAATTGCTCACAGGGCACTTAATAAATGAGGACAAGAGAGAGAAAGAAACAGAGACAGAATAAGAGAGCACTTCAGATGGAGGCACTTCTAGCTTTTTTAAAGTATAGACATAAAAATGTCAGGATTATTTTAAACTGTTTGATATATAAATAGGTAATAATATCTCAGTATCTCAAAAGAAATAATGCAACTTGAAAACACTCTTAGGTCTGAATTTACGTACTGATTTTTTCTAATCCAGAATCTAAATTAAAGCAAGCGTTGACTCTGATTACATACTGATGCCATTTAGTTTGCCAGACTTATCATGATAAAATATATGCTTATACAAATCCATAGGCACATATTGATACTACCTAACATTATACTCCAGTTGGTATGTTGTGAAATATATTCAGTTTACAATTAAAATTATAACAAGATAATAGCTTCTCCTAAGCTCTCTCCAGTTCACACTAAATACCTATGAAAAAAATATTTTTAAAATCACAAAAACTTACTTTTTTGAAAGTAAAACTACTGCTGCTTTGTAAGTAGTTTACCTTAATTATAATGTCTAAAAAATTTCATGAAGAAAAAAATATCCAACTGCTCTTTTACATCTAACATGGATCAGCTTCACAAACAGCAAAGAAAGTAGAAAGATGCTTTTCCCTTCCTTCACTGCATGTTTAGAAACCAGAAACCCTTAAACTATAACAGCCACACTTTAAAAGCTGGCAGTGTTCTATTACTGTAGATTGGTAATTGCTAAGAAATACTATCTCTTATTAATCCTCTGTTTTCCATGTCATGAAGATACATGACTGCTTTGACATTCAAAATATTTTAGATTAAAACAGAATTTGGGGATTGGCAGTGTATGTTTTCTATTGCTGCTGTAACAAATTACCATCAACTTAGGGCCTTAAAACACAATTTTAATATCATACAGTTCCTGAGTTCAGAAGTCTGACAAAAGTCTCACTGGACTAACATTGAGGAGTTGGCAAGGCAGCATTCCTTTATGGATGCTCTAGGGAAAATCTATTTCATGGTCAGTTCCAGCTTTTAGAGTTTGCCTGTGTTCCATGTTTTGTGGTTTGCTTCTATCAACAAAGTGAGTAATGGCAGGCTGAGTGTTTGCAGTGTATTACTTTAACCTCGCTTCCATCATTGCATCTATTTTTCTGACTCAGGCTCTGACACTTTTACCTGCTACTTCCACATTTAAATGACCCTTTGACCCCATTTGACACATTAGTATAATCAAGAAAATCCTATTTTAAGGTCAAAAGATTAGCAACTATAATTCCATCTACAATGTCAATTCTCCCTTGCCATGTAACCTAACACATCCACAGGTTACAGAAATTCAGACACGGACATCTTTGCAGGTAAGGGTTGGGCAGGTGGAGAGACTAGGGGGAATTACAGCTATCAAGCACTGTAATATTGTTTGCTGGAAACTATTAAGAAATTACGTAGTTTGAAGTCAGGTAGCGTGATGCCTCCAGGTTTGTTCTTTTTGCTTAGAATTGTCTTGGCTATACATCTTTCTTTTTGGTTCCATATGAAATTTAAAGTAGTTTTTTCTAATTCCGTGAAGAAAGTAAATGGTAGCTTGATGGTGATAGCATTGAATCTATAAATTAGTTTGGGCAGTATGGCCACGATATTAATTCTTTCCATCTATGAGCATGGAATTTTTTTCCATTTGTCTATGTCCTCTCCTATTTCTTTGAGCAGTGGTTTGTAGTCCTCTTTGAAAAGATCCTTCATATCTCTTGTAAGTTGTATTCTTAGGTATTTTATCCTCTTTGTAGCAATTGTGAATTGGAGTTCGCTCATGATTTGGCTCTCTGTTTGTCTGTTATTGATGCATAGAAATGCTCGTGATTTTTACACATTGATTTTGTGTCCTGAGACTTTGATGAAGTTGTTTATCAGCTTAAGGAGATTTTGGGCTGAGATGTTGGGGTTCTCGAAATATACAATCATGTCATCTGCAAGTAGAGACAATTGACTTCCTCTCCTCCTATTTGAATATCCTTTATTTCTTTCTTCCTATTTGAATATGTTTTAATTCTTTCTCTTGTCTGATTGCCCTGGCAAGAACATCCGATACTATGTTGAATAGGAGTGGTGAGAGAAGGCATCCTTTTCTTGTTTCGGTTTTCAAAGGAAATCGTTCCAGTTTTTGCTCATTCAGAATGATATTGGCTGTGAGTTTGTCATATCTAGCTCTTATTATTTTGAAATATGTCCATCAATACTTACTTTATTGAGAGTTTTTAGCATGAAGGGATGTTAAATTTTATTGAAGACCTTTTCTGCATCTATTGTGATAATCGTGTGGTTTTTGTCATTGGTTCTGTTTGTGTGATGGATTACTTCTGTGGATTTCTGTATGATGAACCAGCCTTGTCTCCCAGGGATGAAGCCAACTTGATCGTGGTGGATACGCTTTTTGATGTGCTGCTCGATTTTGTTTGCCAGTATTTTATTGAGGATTTTAGCATGATGTTCATCAGGGATATTGGCCTGAACTTTTCTTTTTTTGTCTCTCTGCCAGGTTTTGGTATCAGGATGATGCTGGCCTCATAAAATGAGTTAGGGAGGAATCCCTCTTTTGCTATTCTTTGGAATAGTTTCAGAAGGAATGGTACCAACTCCTTTTTCTACCTCTGGTAGATTTCAGCTGTGAATCCTTCCAGCCGTAGGCTTCTTTTGGCTGGTAGGCCATTAATTACTGCCTCAATTTCAGAACTTATTATTGGTCTATTGAGAGATTCGAATTATTCCTGGTTTAGTCTTGGGAGGGTGTATGTGTCCAGGAATTTATCCATTTCTTCCAGATTGTTTACTTTATTTGTGTAGGCATTACAATACCTGACTTGAAACTATACTACAAGGTTACCGTAACAAAAACAGCATGGTACTGGTACAAAAACAGATATATAGACCAATGGAACAGAACAGAGGCCTCAGAAATAACCTCACATATCTATAACAATCTGGTCTTAAACAAACCTGACAAAAACAAGCAATAGGGAAAGGATTCCCTATTTAATAAATGGTGTTGGGAAAACTGGCGACCCATATGCAGAAAACTGAAACTGGAACCCTTCCTTACACCATATACAAATATTAACTCAAGAAGAATTAAAGACTTAAACATAAGACCTAAAGCCATAAAAACCCTAGAATAAAACCTAGGCAATACCATTCAAGGCATAGGCATGGGCAAGACTTCATGACTGATACACCAAAAGCAATGGCAACAAAAGCCAAAATTGACAAATGGGATCTATTAGACTAAAGAGCTTCTGCACAGCAAAAGAAATTATCGTCAGAATGAACAGGCAATGTACAGAATGGAAGAATATTTTTGCAATCTATCCATTTGACAAAGAACTAATATCCAGAACCCACAAAGAACTTAAACATACTTACGAGACAGAAAAAAACAAATAACCCCATCAAAAAGTGGACAAAGGATATGAACAGACACTTCCCAAAAGAAGACATTTATGCAGCCAATAAACATATGAAAAAAAGCTCATCATTACTGGTCATTAGAAAAATGCAAATCAAAACCACAATGAAATACCATCTCATCCCATTTAGCATGGCAATCATTAAAAAGTCAGGAAACAACAGATGCTGGAGAGGATGTGGAGAAATAAGAATGCTTTTACACGTTTGGTGAGAGTGTAAATTAGCTCAACCATTGTGGAAGACAGTGTGGCCATTCCTCAAGGATCTAGAACTAGAAATACCATTTGACCCAGCAATCCAATTGCAGGGTATATACCCAAAGGATTATAAATCATTCTGCTATAAAAACACATTCACACGTATGTTTATTGCAGCACTATTCAAAATAGCAGAGACTTGGAACCAACCCAAATGGCCATCAATGATAGACCGTATAAAGAAAATGTGGTACATATACACCATGGAATACTATGCAACCTTAAAAGAGGATGAGTTGATGTCCTTTGCAGGAACATGGATGAAGCTGGAAACCATAAATCTCAGCAAACTAACACAGAAACAGAAAACTAAACACCTCATGTTCTCACTGAAAAGCGGGAGTTGAACTATAAGAACACATGGACACAGGGAGGGGAACATCACATGCCAGGACCTGTCAGGGGTTGGGGGTCTAGGGAAGGGATAGCATTAGAAGAAATACCTAATGTAGATGACAAGTTGATGGATGTAGCAAACCACTACCATGGCACGTGTATGCCTATGTAACAAACCTGCATGTTCTGCACATGTATCCCAGAACTTAAAATATAATTTAAAAAAAGAAAAAAATATATATAATGGACATAAACTGAAATGCTGAGAGGAGTAAAATCTTCAGATTATATTTTCCAGGTACTCTAACAATGTATTATAGAAGCAATACATGGGATGCAATTAATTTGCCTCAGGCTAGCAAAGTCATAAGAGATACATGACAATGTAATAGTGAAATGAAGTTGTGAACAAAACGTCCATCAACATGGTACACTAAGTTAATTAGAAAAGTACTCCCATGGTCCTCATGCAAACATATAGGTACTGTGGATAAAATTTAATATCAAAATGTTTTAAAATACATAGCTGATTTCAAAATGAGAAAGAAAAAGAGAAAGCAAATTTTCTTTGAAAAATAAGTAAAGAAGTAAGAGGGGGAAAAAAATTAGTAAAGGCCAGAAGTACAGGGGAAATTGAAAGCCTTTGCTGTGAAAGGGAGCTGATATAATAGTCTAAGAAGATCTGAGTTCATGCATATGCCTTAGAAGTCCCTGAATTGTGTTTTAATGTGCTCATAAAGATGGGGAGCACTACCTTGAGCTAGCATGAGGTGGTAGGCTGAATCTGATAGATGTAGGCTCCAAAGTAATATTTTCCTGATTTAAAAAAATTGTAAAGGTGAAAAAACTGCTTTGATGCCTTCTCCTACCTCTTACTTAGGAGAGTAGGTGTTTAAAAATATATCTGTTCTGTTCCATTGGTCTATATCTCTGCTTTGGTACCAGTACCATGCTGTTTTGATTACTGTAGCTTTGTAGTACAGTTTAAAGTCTGGTAGTGTTATGCCTCCAGCTTTGTTCTTTTTGCTTAGAATTGACTTGGCTATGCGGGCTCTCTTCTGGTTCCATATGAAGTTTAAGGTGGTTTTTTCCAGTTCTGCAAAGAAGGTCAGGAGGCCTCCAAGGCAACACAACACATCTACAACCATCCGATCTTTGACAAACCTCACAAAAACAAGCAATGGGGAAAGGAGTCCCTGTTTAATAAATGGTGTTGCGAAAACTGGCTAGCGATGTGCAGAAAGCAGAAACTGGACCCCTTCCTGACACCTTACACTAAAATTAACTCCAGATGGATTAAAGACTTAAACATAAGACCTAACACCATAAAAACCCTAGAAGAAAATCTAGGCAAAACCATTCAGAGCATAGGCATAGGCAAGGACTTCATGACCAAACCACCAAAAGCATTGGCAACAAAGGCCAAAATAGACAAATGAGACCTAATCAAACTGCACAGCTTCTGCACAGCAAAAGAAACAGTCATTAGTGAATCGGCAACCAACAGAATGGGAAAAAATTTTTGCAGTCTACCCATCTGACAAAGGGCTGATATCCAGAATCTACAAAGAACTGAAACAGATTTACAAGAAAAAAACAAGCCCATTCAAAAGTGGGCAAAGGATATGAACAGACACTTTACAAAAGAAGACATACATGAAGCCAACAAACATATGAAAAAATGCT
>PVKV010022467.1:0-35289 GCA_004027835.1 Alouatta palliata
CTCTACTAAAAATACAAAAATTAGCTGGGCATGGTGGCACGTGCCTGTAGTCCCAGCTACTCGGGAGGCTGAGGCAGGAGAATTGCTTGAACCCAGGAGGCGGAGGTTGCGGTGAGCCGAGATCGCGCCATTGCACTCCAGCCTGGGTAACAAGAACGAAACTCCGTCTCAAAAAAAAAAAAAAAAAAAAAAAAAAAAATCTGGAGACAACAGATGCTGGAGAGGATGTGGAGAAATAGGAACACTTTTACACTGCTAGTGGGAGTGTAAATTAGTTCAACCACTGTGGAAGACAGTGTGGCAATTCCTCAAGGACCTAGAAACAGAAATTCCATTTGACCCAGCAATCCCATTACTGGGTATATACCCAAAGGACTATAAATCGTTCTATTATAAAGATACACGCACATGCATGTTCATCACGGCAATGTTTACAATAGCAAAGACCTGGAACCAACCCAAATGCCAGTCAACGATAGACTGGACAAAGAAAATGTGGCACATATACACCATAGAATACTATGCAGCCATAAAAAACGACGAGTTTGTGTCCTTTGTAGAGACATGGATGAACCTGGAAACCATCATTCTCAGCAAAGACACAAGAACAGAAAATCAAACACCCCATGTTCTCACTCATAGGCAGGTGCTGAACAATGATAACACTTGGACACAAGAAGGGGAGCATCACACACTGGGGTCCGCTGGGGGGGCTACGGGAGGGATAGTGGGAGGGAGGGTTGGGGAGGGATAACATGGGGAGAAATGCCAGGTATAGTTGATGTGGGGATGGTGGCAACAAATCACCTTGCCATGAATGTACCTATGCAACAATCTTGCATGATCTGCACATGTACCCCAGAATCTAAAGTACAATAAAAAAAAAAAAATTGAACTTGTCATTAAAAGCTTTCTCACAAAGAAAAAAAAAGTCTAGGTAGAAATATACATCTTTTAGAAGACTAATTTTTGAACAGGCCACACATTCATTTAGATGACTAAAACCACAAAGCACTGGGTTTACACCCTGTTGAGACTGATGACACTGAAGGTGAGGCCAAGAGGACAGGGCTGGATGGGGGCATCTGGATTGAATCCTGCCGAGCTGGGCAAGCCGCCTGCCTGCAGAAGCCTGCATTTTTAAAGCTGCAATGCCAGCTTAGAGTGTGCTCAGAGGATGCCACCATCGAGGCACACAGGCTCAGAGAGGCAAGGGCAGGAACAGTGACTCATTTCATAGACAGGATTTTGTTTCTTTTTCTCTGTATAAGAAAATCTCATTCAAATACTGAATTCCACATTGCTTATTATTTCTCTAGAGATTTTATTAGCAATTACTCCGCTGTTCTTCCATCTTCAGTATCAGTACTTACTTTCATCACTCCACCAAATTTGTTGCTTAGTGCCTGGTACACTGTTGTGCAGATCCTTTATCCAAAAATAAGTGCAACCCCTTTACTCTTCCTGGTATCTTCATCATTCGTTAACAACTTTGCCATATTTGGAAACTCTCCCTCACGGGTCAGTGTTGGTCAGAAGGTCAAGGTGCATATGCACACACTGCCTTCTCCTTTGGGGTTAAGCCACTGTCCACCTGTCAGCAGGGGAGGGCCACCAGACCATGGTCCTTCGGTCCTTGAATCCCTTCTCAGCTCTGTTAAAGGCACCTGAGACTGAGGACCACAGTACTTTGCAAACTCAATTCCAGTTGGCCCATGAACAACAGGAGTTTGAACTGCATGGGTCCACCCATATGTGGGTTTTCTTGTGCCTCTGCTGCCCCTGACGCAGCAAAACCAACCCCAATCCTCCTCCTCCTCCTCCTCTTCAGCCTACTCAATGTAAAGACGACAAGGATGAAGACCTTTATGATGACCCACTTCCACTTCATGAGGAGTCAATATATTTTCCTTTCTTATGATTTTCTTAATAGCATTTTCTTTTCTCTAACTTACTTTAAGAATACAGAATAAATCACACTGCCATGTGTGTACCTATGTAACAATCTTGCATGTTCTTCGCATGTACCCCCAAACCTAAAATGCAATAAAAAGTATATATATTAAAAATAAATAAAAATGCTGTACAATAAAAAATCCAAAAAAAAAAAAAAAGAATACAGAATATAGTATATACATAAAACACATGTTAACAGACTGTGTTATTAGTAAGTTATTTGGGCAACAGCAGGCTATTCACAGACAAATTTTGGGGGTGTCAAAAGTTAAACAAAGATTTTAGACTGTACAGGAGGTTTGCACCCCAACTCTCTGTTGTACAAGGGTCTACCATATTTACAAATATTAAGATATACCAAATGACATCACATTGTTAGTCCTGTGGTCTGACCCATGCCTGGTACGCTATGTATGTTTCTTGGTAAGAGTGATAAAGTTATAATTGGAGATGAAAAGTTGGGTCTAGTTCTCTTACTTGAGCAAGTTACACAGCCTTTCCTGATTCTTCAAATTTAAAAAATTTGCTACATGAGGAAAACAGTATCTAACCCCATGTGTGAAGATAAACTACAAGAATGTATGTAAAAACAATAAACTATAAAATATTTTCATTTGAAAATGGAACGAATAAAATACCTGAATAAATCCATCAGTTTTCAATATGAACCAAAGCAAAATGCCGCCTGGCATTTTATTTTCAAAACTGCATGCTTAAATACCACCAAATAGGCCAGCTCCATGACCCTGTGTTTCCCAGTTCCTATTTTCAGGTATTTCCAACAGAGCTGTTATGAAATACAGCTGCTTCTGTCTTTTGGTGGGCATAAACACTCATGCTCTTGGGTGACAGCCTGGAATGGAGCTGGGTCACTGCACGTGTGTAATCTTCAGGGTGCACTGCAGTCCCTGTGGGGAAAAGCTAGAGCTAATACCCCACCAAGAGTGTGGTCACCCACAGTTTACGTGCAGTGCTGCTGCACATGGTCCATGAGTCCATAAGCAGCCCACTCCAGGGAAGCAAAAAGGATCTGCCAAACCTGTTTTCCTTAGCGGAATATGAAAAAGAAGCCACAGCACAAATCAAGAAGGAAAATGAGAAGAAACAAAAGTCTAAGCATACACACCACTTTTTCTTTTCATTAACACAACCCAACCACAGAGTATAAGAATATTAGTTTTTTTCATATCCATTACATTTAAAGCCCGTGAAGGTGGCTTTTGTGATTCTATAAAACCTCTTATTAAATTCCTTCAATACACAAACTTGCTAAAAGTGATATGCATTCTATGTAGAATTCTTAAAGTCCTTATTACTGTAATCATAGGCTGTCATATCATTTGCAACCAGAAATGACAGCAACTTCAAAAAAAGAAAAATGGGTTTTCAGATATATTATATTTTTGAATTTATTCTGGTTGTCACTCAAGCATTTTGATTAGTATGTGATATTATGAGAAAATTGAAGTAAATTGATCTAAAAAGAATCCATGTCCCAAGTAAATATCCTCTACAACATAAAGATTTTAACAACACTGTCTTTAATTTGCTCCCATAGACATAAACTGCTTTGTTGATGTCTCTTGCTCTACACACTTAAAAATCTAGCCACAAACTGAGTTTTTTATGCTAATTGTACTATTTTTAGACTGTTTATACAATATAGAGTTTAAACACATTGATTAGCTTAATGAAAAACAACATATTTTTGTAAAGTGTTAGGAGGCAGAGGCAGAAGTCACAGTTTTGTCAACCAATGCTCCTTGATGGCCTTAGATGATGTTTCATCTGGTCTTCAGTTTCCTCAACTGTAAAAGAAAGGGGTGTGATAGGTCTTCTCAGCCTCTTTCAGGCTGATAAGTAACCCTTTTACTGTGGTCTCTTAGAAAATGTTCAAGACATTTTCAATAAACACTCAAAAGTTTTCCACCTTGAAGGTTTAGAAGGTTAGTAATAAATAGTTACTATTTATTACTATTAAGCTGCTCTATAAGTATTTTGGGGTTAGTTTTCGCTGCTTACCAAGAAAAGGTGGTTAGGAAAATTGGACATGATTACCCACAATTTTATCAAGTGCCTTTTATCTTTGAGGCTCTATCCTGCTTTTGGGAGAAAGTCATAGAGATGGCATTTCCGACCTCAGAGTAGAAAACAGGAAACATACACAGAGTTGCTCTGTGGTTTAACTTTTTTAACAAATTCTATCAGATGTTCATTTTCTACTAAAATGAGTAAATCCATGTGCTGCTCCCACTTTCCCATGCCCCAAGCACATGGTTCTGAGCCCCTGATGTGCATGGGAGGTTTTCTTAGGAGCTGCAGGGAGAGGGCTGTGAAGACACAGCTGCTCTGGGGGCTCCAGGGAGCCCAAGGGGGTCACACCTGGGAAAGACATCTATGGGAGAAGCCCAAGGGACACAGAGGCCAGGGGAGGAGCACACACCACAGGCAGATGTGTCAGAG
The DNA here is from genome assembly GCA_004027835.1 of Alouatta palliata. NCBI lineage: Eukaryota > Metazoa > Chordata > Mammalia > Primates > Atelidae > Alouatta > Alouatta palliata. The sequence goes on from PVKV010022467.1 coordinate 4,420, forward strand.
AGGAGCCCAAAGGACAGAGAACCAGCAGGCACCCTGGGTCAGGCCCTGTGATGTCCCAGGAGGAGGGCAGAGCCAGAAGGGAGAGAGGGAGGCAGGGCCCTCTGAGGGCAGAGGAGTCCTTGAAGGTGTTCTCAATGAAGTTCCAGAAGCCAATGACCAGATCAGTACATGCAAACAGCTTAAAAGAAAACGTTAAGCACTCGTGGCTTCACTCTAAATGAACAGTTCTCAAAACTTTTCTTTCAGTTCTAGCCACAATAAAGGCATTTGAATTATGTTGCTTTTGATGACACTATGAAGGTACTGGCTTTTACTGAATATCATGCCAGAAACAAATTTATAATATTGTTATGATGTAACAGCAAGAACACTTGGAATACACATTTTTCAGCTCCGCTCTAAGAATTACTTTTCCCCTGTCCCAAGTTGGCCATTAAGAACTATAACTTACTTCCACCCAACTCTACCTCACGCTATCCCAGAAACAAAGAAAAACAAAGCCATTTAAAAACAAACAAGGGACAGGAGCCGCAGTGGCTCAGGCCAGTTGTCCTGGCACTTGAAGAGGCGAGGCTATGCGTTCAAAGCCAACCTGGGCAATATAAGCTACGTCTCATTCATTAAAAACAAACAAACAAACAAACAAACAAAAAACAAAACAAAAAAAACAAGCAAACAAAACCAGAAAGGTAGGTTTGGAAATGTGGACATTGGAGGTAAATGAAAATATATCAAAAAATTCATCTCTTAACATCTTTCCACCCTGTCCACACAGTCTTCTGTCCTCTCCCTCTGTCCCTGGCTTTGCTGTCATCGCTGCTGCTCTCCTTACAATTCTTAGAATGTTAGCACCACAGCTGGAGGCAAGCTTACTCAGGAATTAATGCCCTCATGCCCTGAGCACAGACACCAGGTGCAGGGCTGAATGCAGCCAGTGACTCCAGGGTGCTGGAGTGACAGGCACATCGCAGTCCTGGGAGGGACCAAGGATTAAGAATGATTGTAATTATACAACGATTTCCTATAACAAAGGAGAGACATACACAGCCTGTGGGTGTCTGTAGTGGGCACAATTGGCTTCTGGGGGTTTCTTTTAGAAAACTTGTCTGTCCTTAGGTTCACCATTGTGATTTAATCCCTCAGATTCTGTTAACCAGCGACTAAACTACCAAGGCATATGGTGACTTAGTTTGTGAGGAAGTCCAACTATAACATTTGGAAATCATCTGAGCCTCAGCTGTCTATTGTGATGCATGTTATAAATAACTGGGAAAGCACAACATTTTTCACAGTTTTCCAGTTCAAAGGAATAATTTGGAACTGTCTATAACCCCACACTAGTCCAGTGCATTCCACCCATACAAAATACTAAGACAATCCTGAAAGTGTTTCATTAAATCTTAACTTACTGCAGAGTGCAAAGATATTAAAGTTAATCAAGTGGTTTTGCTCTGGCAGGCCACCTTTGTTCCTAACGCTAGGAGAATTCGCATTTCTAACTGTGAACTAAGGCCCTGGTTCCAGGGCGGCACTGGAGGGGAGGTAAGGAAGCTAGGCTATGCGTACAGGAAGGTGATCCAAACTGCAGCGCTTGTAGTCAACTTTCAATATTCCCACGTACAGAGCTTGTCTCATTCCACCACTGGACCCAGCGCCCCAGCCTAACAGAGCCGGGTGGCACAGCTGGCTGGCTTTGTGATCATGTGTACAGACATCAGAGGCTTCCCCAGCTCTGCAGGGCAGGCCTGAAGCCAAAGGATCAAGACAAAGGCAGGTCCTCCAACGCCCCACCAAGTCTTCAGACTGAACCTTTTAAGAAAAACAACACATTCAGGGCTCACATTCACACCAAATGTAGCCAAGACCAGGAAATAAAATAGCTGGGATGGGGGAAGAGGATGCCAAGACAGTAGCATCTATGCAAGTATCTGCTACTATCTGTTAACCATAGGGCACACAGTTGTGAAGTGTGGAAATGAGTTTTGGAAACAGTTCCTCTGTAATCAGATAAACAAAATCAGGTAAAGTGAGAAAAAATCCCTAATGCTTTCCACAGCAACTTAGAAGTCTAAATTCTCACAGTTCCTGGTACAGATATAGAATATGACAGAAGAAACACGCACACCTTCCCCAGTGCTTCGCTGATGGAGAGACCACTGTAGAGGGCAGGGAGGCAGCCTTTCTCACCTGCCTGGCAGGAGTGGGTCCAGCTGGCACTGACTTCTGAATGGAAGTGATGGTGCTGCTGGAATACGAGAAGCACCAGGTAGCATGACTGTTGCTACGACAGCCCATCCACCTATAGAACTGACTTTGGGGTGAGACTGAATGAGAGCTATGGGGTTAGGAAAAGCCAGGGGGTAGATAGGGTGGACAGAGACACAGCCTAGAAAGAAATAAAAGAGAGGAAGATGTTCATATTTCATATTCCATCAATTCCTCCCAATGGCTGATTCTACTGAGGCAAGGAAACCACCAAGAGCATGGAACATGGCACCCCACGGCGAGGCTGTACCATCAGGACCCAGGTCCCACCTGAAGAGACTCCCCCAAGGAGAGTGCAACTATATTTAAAAAAAAATACTGCACTGAAGCTCCTCAAATTATGCTCACATCATGTCTTCATAAAGGTAATCAAAAAATAAAAAATTAGTAACGATCTTTGAAAAATACGAAGAAACCAACTCATTCTGAAAACTGGTAACTAATCAGGTATCTACCCTGCCCCTCCTGTATGAATGGTACTTCAGAGCTTAACGAAAAAAATTTAACTGATTCAGTGTTCCAGCTAACAATTATTATTTTAAATTTCTAGTAAGAAATGGATTATGAAAACAATTATCAATGGTGCCACAACTATTAGGTGAAAAGTTTACGGTGAACTTTTAAAGGGTATACCAAGCTGGTAATACTTGAATTCAATTTTCAATCTTATCATCAAAAACAGAGACAACCAAACATAAGGTATCTCCTAATGGAAGTAAACAACATACAATTTATCAAACTGATAAATCTTCCTTTTTAACCACAAATTTATAGAAAACACAAGGGACAGAGGAACAGGTTATATGACACCATGAGGAAGCTATCTAAAAAATCCAGAATGTGAGAAAACCTACAGAACAAAGAACTCAATTTATTCAGCTAAAGACAGGTGGGTAACAGGGAAACAACCACTTCACTGAGCACCAAGTGACTCAAGAGAGGTTTATTTTTCTTAATTAAGAGACATATCAAACAAAAGTAACATGTAGATCTTGATTGAATCCTGATATGAACAAACTAACTGTCTAAAAAGCTTCTATGAGAATTTGAACATTGACTGGATATCTGATAAAATTAAAGAATTACTGTTAACTTTTTCCAGATCTGATAATGGTATTACGATTACGTTTTTTTTTTTTAATCCGTCCTTATCTTATGCGTGTATGGATGAAATGATCTAGTATCTGGGATTTACTTCAAAATAATGGATGCCAGAGGTAGTGGGGAGCCCTGGGGCACAGATCAAACAAGACTGGCCATGAGATAACTGTTGCTGAAGTTGGCCAATTGGATTTGTCAAACTGTTTTGTTTGGATATATGTCTGAAAATTTCCATAACCAAAAGTTCTTAAATGACTTGAACTGTTTATTTGTACAACAGTATGTCAGTTTACCCTGAGGCCAAACAGCATAGTTTATAGCTATCAATTTAATACCTAATACTTTAGCAGATAAGAAACGCAATGAAGAAAATATGTGGCGATAGGTCTTCTCGAGGTTAATAAATTTCGTATTTAAGACCACTTGAGCCAAAATTTAGCTTTATTGAAAAATGCTTGGCAGACAAAGAAATTATAACCAAATGTCTAAAGTACTGTACAAATGGTTTTATAGCACTGACTATAATATATCAAACAGCTTATAAAAAAGAAGAAAATGTCTGAAAACAAGAAAACTTAATGAAACTATGATTTTTTTTTTAAAAAAAGATGACCAACGAAAATTATACTCCTTTAGAAAATGTAAGATTGCTTTTTGCTTTAAATAAATACAAGACTATTAATATTTACCTTCAAAACTTTTAAAAATGTAATTAAGAATAGTCCTAGGAACTGACAGTTTTTCCTTCAGAGGTCAGTAAAGAAAAAAGATTACTGATTTAGGCTTCTCTCTTCAGAGATGAAATCCACTCAGTTGTTATCCATTTTGATCAAAAGCAAAAGCCGTAAAGTGCCAAACTATTCAATGACAAGGACACAGGAACCCCATGAAGGATGAGTGGATAACAGGGAAACAACCACTCCACTGAGCGCCAACACTCACAGTCCACACTCAGAGATGAGACAGATTTTGAAAAGCGGCCCAACAAACAGCACTAGGAATATGATGCTAGTGATGGTATCCTTAAAATTCTGTGAGGCTCAGTCTTCAGAATAATTGAAGAAAGGTAGAACTACATTCAGGAGATCTTTGGTGTCACAAGTACTTTATAATATTTGAATTGTTTCTCTCTCTCTTTCTTGGGTCTCATTCTATTATCCAGACTGGGGTGCAGTGACGGGATATTGGCTGACCACACCTTCACCTCCTGGGCTCAAGTGATCCTCCCACCTCAGCCTCCTGAGTAGCTGGGACCACAAGTATGTGCCACCATGCCCAGCTAGTTTTTGTGTTGTTGTTGTTTTTTGAGATGGAGTCTTGCTCTGTCATCCAGGCTGGAGTGCAGTAGGGTGATCTTGGCTCACTGCAACCTCCACCTTCCAGGTTCAAGCGATTCCCCTGCCTCAGCCTACTGAGTAGCTGGGACTACAGGTGCATGCCACCATGCCCGGCTAATTTTTGTATTTTAGTAGAGACAGGGTTTCACCATGGTGGCCAGGATGGTCTTGTATTCCTGACCTTGTGATCTGCCCACCTCAGCCTCCCAAAGTGCTGGGATTACAGGTGTGAGCCACTGTGCCCAGCCAATTTTTTTTTTTTTTTTTTTTTTTTTTTGGTAGCAATGGGGTCTCACTATGTTGCCCAGGCTGGTCTCTAACTCCTGGGCTCAAGCAATCCACCCACCTCAGTCTCCCAAAGTGCTGGGATAACTGCTATGCCCAGCCTCGAATTCTTTGTAAATGGGGTGTCCATGTTATTTTTGGTTATTTATCCTAATTAATTAACCGAAGTTCTCTTTTTGACATTTATTGAATAAAAAATAGTTGACTCAATTTGACTTTCTATTGAAAATATCTATTAGTCCACAGAACCAAAGGGTAAATTGGTATTTCATTGATGTTCATTTTCACCTGTCATCTCTGGCTTCAGTAACCTTTACCAAGGTGTTTCTCATTAACCAATCAACTAGTAACTGAGTAACTCTGTTAACTGGATGCTTACTCCAAGCCCGGTGCCTTGCTAGTCATGGATACAGAGAGGCGACAAAGCAGGAGGGTTCACATCCAGACAGGTGGACCAGCAGGACAGCATGTGGGGAGCATTATGAGCTGGCCCAGACTCAGGTGAAGTGACGTGCAGCAAGGTGTCTCCAGACCTCAGCCAGGTCTGAAGGGATGACAAGCAGGGTCAAGTGAAGGCAGCAGTGTGCTTGAGGGCATCTGGGAAAGAGAATGATGTGTTTTTGAGGACTAGCAATGGCCCAGTGTGCGCTGAGTGCAGACGACCAGGAACAGTTGGTATTAAGAGATGAGGCTTCAGAGCTAAGCAGGTTGGCACATGACCAGCACTAAAACCATTTTTTTCCCAAAGGCTAGGGGCCATTAAATGACTGTGAGGGAAGAAAGAACTTAAACAAAAATAAAATTTGAAAGGATATTTCAGCAGGATTTGAGGATGTGAGACTGTAAAGGAAGCGATCAGATAGGGAAAAAAAAATCTGTTCTGATAGGTAGTATCTGAAAATCTAAATCAGATAGGTAAGATACAAACATGACAGGTAAGAGATGGGACGGAGCTATCCAGAAAGTGACATTAATAGCCTCTGCTGGCCAAGGGGGTGTGTTCAAGTGCTACCAGCTTGGTGTCCTTTAAATGGAGAACATTCGGGGCACACTCTTGAGATCAGCACCCTGGCTCCACAGATGCTGAAGAATAGGAGTGCTTACCAACTTGGTTGAGTGAGAATGCAATGCCTCCACCTCCTATGCAGTACTGTTGGATTCCCTATGCTTTAAACCTGGACATTAGAAACTGCTATCTGAACAATCTGGAAAACTTGGAGAGTGCCTTGTATACAATAGACTTGGTAATACTTGCTGACTCAACGAATGAAAAACAAATGGACTTTCTATCTGTACATGAAGTATTTTACAGACATTGAGTATATAGATTAAGAGATGTGATTTCACTTTATTTTACTCTTGCTGTTCCAAACATGTATATTTTCATATCCGTGAATTTAAGTTAGACTAAATTTAAATAGGGCAATGAATGTATGATTTATTTTGGCAGGTGCCAAAGTAAAATTAGGTCTTTAAAAAATTGTTTGTTTTTTGAGACAGGGTCTCTCCCTGTTGCTCAGGCTGGAGTGCAGTGGTGCAATCATAGCTCACTGTAACCCCAAAGCCCTGGCTTCAAATGACCTTACAATCTCATGGTGATATCACTACCTCATATGATTAAAAGGCAGCTTTCTAAATTCCTTAAAAAATGTATGAGGGAGAACGGAAAACTACCTTTATTTTCTGTTGAACTGATAACGGGAATAAAACGTTATTATTTGAAGGTGATGTCTGGGGCAGTGTGAAGGTGTGGGTGAGGTGCAGAACTGAACTAAGACATTGCAATATAAATTTATCTAAATGCTTTAACCAAAACTGAAAGAGCAGCAAAGGGAGGAGAACTTGAAGTTTAATTATGTTAAACAGAGGAGGTAGCTCTGCTTATGGATTTATTTTTTTATTGACAGAAAAGAAAAAGCAATATATGCTCAGTGTAAAGAAAAATGTCTTACAATCCTTATTTGGTCATTCATTAGAACATTCACAAACAGGGAAGAATCACCAGATTCGGCAATGACTGTAATTATGTAGGGGTACATCTTGTGAAGAACTTAGCATGGCTTCTGCCTTCTGCTTGGTCAGCAGAGTCATCCCATGACTACCAGACCACCATGACACATGTATACCTATGCAACAAAACTGCACGTTCTGCACATGTGTCCCAGAACTTAAAGTAAAATAAAATTTAAAAATAGTAAATAGGAGGGACAATCCAAGATGGCCAAATAGGAATAGTTCTGGAGTGCAGTTCCCAGCAAAAACACGGAGGGTGAGTGATCACTGCATTTCCAAATGAATTTTTACTGCCCACAGACCGGGAGATTCTCGGGCAGAAAAGTGCCATGAGTCTTCAGCAAGGCTGTTTCAGCCAGTGCAGCAGGTCTCCGCACAAAAACTCAAACAAATCTGGGCGCTGTTTGAACTGGTGACTGGAACGCCTGGGAGACAGAGTCATCCATTCAACTGAAAAAAAAGGGGCTGAAACAGGGAGCCAGGTGATCTGGCTCAGCGGGTACCACCCCCACAAAGACCAGCAATCTTAAATATTCTGGATTGAGAGTTTCACAGCAAGCACAGCTGGACCCAGGATGGTTCAGCTCTGTGGGGGTAAGGGCGTCCACCATTACTGAGGCAGTCCACCACTACCGAGGCAGTCTGCCATTACTGAGGCAGTCCACCATTACCGAGGCAGTCTGCCATTACCAAAGCAATCTGCCATTACCGAGGCAGACCACCATTACCGAGGCAGACCACCATTACCGAGGCAGTTCTAAGTATACCTCTATAAACAAAACTGCAAGGAAGTTCACACAGCAGCTGGGCAGAGCCCACAGCAGCTCAGTAACACCTCTGCTGGCAGACTGTAAATAGGCTACCTCCTTCCTGGGCAGGGCATCTCCGAAAAAAGGCAGCAGCACATCAGGAACTTATAAATAAAGCCCTACCTTCCCGGGATAGAGCACCTGGGAAAAAGAGGCGGTTATGAGTTCCGCTGCAGCAGACTTAAACGTACCTGCCCAGCAGCTCTGAATGGAACAATGAAGCTCACAGCTCAGCACCTGAGTTCCTATAATGGACAGACTGTCTGCTCAAGCAGCTCCCCAACCCCCATATATCCAAAGAGACACCTCATAAAGGAAAGCTCAGGCAGACATCTGGAGGGTATCATTCTGGGACAAAGAAAACAGAAGAAGAAACCGGCAGCAACCCCTACTGCTCTGCAGCCCCCGCGGGTGATCCCCAAGCAAGCAGGGTCTGGAACGGACCTCCAGTAGTCCTATAGCAGACGGGCCTGACTGTTAAATGGAAAATTAAGAAAAGAAAGAAATAACTTCATCATCAACAAAAAGGACATCCACTCAGAGACCCCATCTGAAAGTCACCAACTACAAAGACCACAGGTAGATAAATCCACAAAGATGGGAAGAAACCAGCACAAAAACGATGAAAACACCCAAAACTAGAACACCTCTCCTCCTCCAAGGGATCATAACTCATCACCAGCAAGAGAACAAGGATGGATGGAGAATGAGTCTGACGAATTGGCAGAAATAGGCTTCGGATGGTGGGTAATAACAAACGTCTCTGAGCTAAAAGAACAGGTTCTAACCCAATGCAAAGAAACTAAGAACTCTGAAAAAACGTTTGAAGAAATGCTAATGAGAATAAACAGCTTAGAGAGGAATATAAATGAATTGATGAAGCTGAAAAACACAACATGAGAACATCACGAAGCATACACAAGTTTCACTAGCTGAATCGACCAAGCAGAAGAAAGGATATCAGATACTGAAGATCAACTCAATGAAACAAAATGAGAAGGCAAGATTAGAGAAAAAAGAGTAAAAAGAAATGAACAAAGCCTCCAAGAAATATGGGATTATGTGAAAAGACCTAATCTATATTTGATAGGTGTACCTGAATGTGATGGAGAGAATGAATCCAAGCTGGAAAACACTCTTCAGGATATTATACAGGAGAACTTCTCCAACCTTGCAGAACTTCTCCAACCTTTCCTGTACTATTTAACTATAGGAAATACAGAGAACACCACAAAGATATTCCTCAAGAAGAGCAACCCCAAAGCACATAATTGTCAGATTCACCAGGGTTGAAATGAAGGAAGAAATGATAAGGGCAGCCAGAGAGAAAGGTTGGGTTACCCACAAAGGGAAGCTCATCAGACTCACAGCAGATCTCTCAGCAGAAACCCTACCAGCCAGAAGAGAGTGGGGGCCAATATTCAACATCCTTAAAGAAAATAACTCTCAACCTAGAATTTCACATCCAGCCAAACTAAGCTTCATAAGGGAAGGAGAATAAAATCCTTTATAAACAAGCAATTGCTTAGAGATTTCATCACCAGCAGGCCTGCTTTACAAGAGCTCCTGAAAGAATCACTAAACCTAGAAAGGAACAACCAGTACCAGCCACTCCAAAATCATACCAAATGGTAAAGACCATCAACACAATGAATAAACTGCATCAACTAATGGGCAAAACAACCAGCTAGCCTCAAAATGGCAGGATCAAATTCACATATAACAATATTAACCTTAAATGTAAATGGGCTAAATGCCCCAATCAAAAGACACAGACTGGCAAATCGGATAAAAAGTCAAAACCCATCAGTGTGCTGCATCCAGGAAACCCATCTTACATACAAGGATACATATAGGCTCAAAATAAAGGGATGGAGGAAGATTTACCAAGCAAATGGAGAGCAAAAAAAAAAAAAGCAGGAGTTACAATATTAGTCTCTGATAAAATAGACTTTAAACCAACAAAGATCAAAAGAGACAAAGAAGGACATTACATAATGGTAACAGGATAAATGCAACAAGAAGAGCTAATGATCCTAAATATATACGCACCCAATACAAGAGCACCCAGACACATAAAGCAAGTTCTTAATGACCTACAAAGAGACTTAGACTCCCACAAAATAATAGTGGGAGACTGTAACACTCCACTGTCAATATTAGATCAACGAGACAGAAAATTAACAAGGATATCCAGGACCTGAACTCAGATCTGGACCAAGCAAACCTAATAAGACATTTACAGAACTCTCCACCCCAAATCCACAGAATATACATTCTTCTCAGCACCATATCACACCTACTCTAAAATTAACCACATACCTCCTCAGCAAATGCAAAAGAATGGAAATCATAACAAACAGTCTCTCAGACCACAGTGCAATCAAATTAGAACTCAGGATTCATAAACTAACTCAGAACCACACAACTTCATGGAAACTGAACAACTGGCTCTTGAATGTTGACTGGATGAACAATGAAGGCAGAAATAAAGATATTCTTTGAAACCAATGAGAATGAAGACACAACATACCAGAATCTCTGGGACACATTTAAAGCAGTGTCTAGAGGAAAATTTATAGCAATAAATGCCCACATGAGGAGCAAGGAAAGATATAAAATGGATACCCTATCATCAAAAGAGTTAAAGGAGCAAGATCAAAAAAACTCCAAACATAGCAGAAGACAAGAAATAACTAAGATCAGAGCAGAACGGAAGGAGATAGAGACACAAAAAACCCTTCAAAAAAATCGATAAATCCAGGAGCTGTTTTTTTTTTTTTTAAAAGATCAACAAAATAGACCACTATCCAGATTAATAAAAAAGAAAAGAGAGAATAATCAAATAGATGCAATAAAAAATGATAAAGGGGATATCACTATAGATTCCACAGAAATACAAACCACCATCAGAGATTACTACAAACAACTCTATGAACATAAACCACTAAACCTGGAAGAAATGGGTAAATTCCTGGACACTTCCACACTCCCAAGCCTAAATCAGGAAGAAGTCGAAACCCTGAATAGACCAGTAACAAGGGCTGAAGATGAGGCACTAATTAATAGTTTACCAACCAAAGAAAAGCCCAGGTCCAGATGGGTTCACAGCTGAATTCTACCAGACATGCAAAGTGGAGCTGGTACCACTCCTTCTGAAACTCTTCCTAACAATCCAAAAAGGGGGAATCCTTCCCAAATCTTTTTATGAGACCAACATCATCCTGATACCAAAACCCGGCAGAGACTCAACAAGAAAAGAAAATATCAGGCCAATATCCATGATGAACATAGATGCAAAAATCTTCAATAAAATACTGGCAAGCTGATTGCAACAGCACATCAAAAAGCTTATCCATCACGATCAATTAGGCTTCCTTCCAGGTATGCAAGGCTGATTCAACATACACAAGTCTATAAACATAATTCACCACATAAACAAAACCAAAGACAAAAACCACATGATTATCTGAATAAATGCAGAGAAGGCCTTTGACAAAATTCAACAGCCATTTATGCTATAAACTCTTAATAAACTAGGTATTGATGGAACATATCTCAAAATAATAAAAGCTATTTATGGCAAACACACAGCCAATATCATACTGAATGGGCAAAAACTGGAAGCATTCCCTTTGAAATCTGGCACTAGACAAGGATGTCCTCTCTCACCCCTCCTAGTCAACATAGTATTGGAAGTTCTAGCCAGAGCAATTTAGGCAAGAAAAAGAAATAAAGGTATTTGATTAGGAAAAGAGGAAGTCAAACTGTCTCTATTTGCAGACGACATTATTGTATATTTTTAAGACCCTATCATCTCAGCCCAAAATCTCCTGAAACTGATATGCAACTTCAGCAAAGTCTCAGGAAACAAAATCAGTGTGCAAAAATCACAAGCATTCCTATACACCTATAACAGACTTAAAGAGAGCCAAATCAAGAACAAACTGCCATTCACAACTGCTACAAAGAGAATAAAATACCTAGGAAGACAACTAACAAAGGATAAGAAGGACCTACTTAAGGAGAACTACAAACCACTGCTCAAGGAAATGAGAGGACACAAACAGATGGAAAACCATTCCATGCTCATGGTTAAGAATAATCAATATTGTGAAAATGGTCATACTGCCCAAAGTAATTTACAGATTCAGCACTATCCCCCATCAAGCTACCTATGACCCTCTTCACAGAACTGGAAAAAATCACGTTAAACTTCATATGGAACCAAAAGAGAGTCTGCATAGCCAAATCAATTCTAAGCAAAAAGAACAAAGCTGGAGGCACCAGGCTACCAGATTGCGAACTATAATACAAGGCTACAGTAACCAAAACAGCATGGTACTGGTACCAAAACAGATATAGACCAATGGAAAAGAACAGAGGCCTTGGAGGCAATGCCACACATCTACAACCATCTGATCTTTGACAAACCTGACAAAAACAAGCAATGGGGAAAGGATTCCCTGTTTAATAAATGATGTTGCTGGATCCTTCCTGACACCTTACACTAAAATTAACTCCAGATGGATTCAAGACTTAAACATAAGACCTAATACCATAAAAACCCTAGAAGAAAATCTAGGCAAAACCATTCAGGACATAAGCATAGGCAAGAACTTCATGACTAAAACACCAAAAGCATTGAAAACAAAAACCAAAATAGACAAATGGGATTTAATTAAACTCCAGAGCTTCTGCATAGCAAAAGAAACAATCATTAGAGTGAACTGGCAACCAACAGAACGGGAAAAATTTTTTGTAATCTACCCATCTGACAAAGGACTTATATCCAGAATCTACAAAGAATTAAAACAGATTTACAAGAAAAAAACAAACCCATTCAAAAGTGGGTGAAGGACACGAACAGACACTTTTCAAAAGAAGACATATATATGAGGCCAACAAACATGAAAAAATGCTCAGCATCACTGGTCATTAGAGAAATGCAAATCAAAACTACATTGAGATACCATCTCATGCCAGTTAGAATGGTGATCATTAAAAAATCAGGAGACAACAGATGCTGGAGAGGATGTGGAGAAATAGGAACGCTTTTACACTGTTGGTGAGAGTGTAAATTAGTTCAACCATTGTGGAAGACAATGTGGCGATTCCTCAAGGACCTAGAAACAGAAATTCCATTTGACCCAGCAATCCCATTATTGGGTATATATCCAAAGGATTATAAATCATTCTATTATAAACACACATGCACACGTATGTTCATTGCAGTACTGTTTACAACAGCAAAGACCTGGAACCAACCCAAATGCCCATCGATGACAGACTGGACAAAGAAAATGTGGCACATATATACTATGGAATACTATGCAGCCACAAAAAACGAAGACTTTGTGTCCTTTGTAGAGACATGGATGAACCGGGAAACCATCATTCTCAGCAAACTGACACAAGAACAGAAAATCAAACACCACATGGTCTCACTCATAGGCGGGTGTTGAACAATGAGAACACATGGACACAGGGAGGGGAGTATCACACCCGAGGTCTGTTGGGGGATACTAGGGGAGGGAATGTGGGGGGTAGGGAGTTGGGGAGGGATAACACAGGGAGAAATGCCAGATATAGGTGATGGGGATGGAGGCAGCAAACCACATTGCCATGTATATACCTATGCAACAATCCTGAATGTTCTTCACATGTACTCCAGAACTTAAAGTGCAATAATATATATATATATATATATATATATATATATATATATAGAGAGAGAGAGAGAGAGAGAGAGAGAGAGAGAGAGAGAGAGTAAATAAATAAAACAAAAATTTCAAACTAAAAAAAGAAATAAATCCTACTTGGTCATAATGAATTAGTGTACATTATGACTGTATGGACAATAGTGCTTTGATCTGCTAAAAATAATTATTAGAATTTTTTGTTTCAATGTTCATGACGAATACTAGTCTGTAATTGTCTTTCCTTGTAATGTTCTTGTCATATTTTTGATTTGGGGTTACGCAGGTTTCATAAAATGAGACTAAATATGCTTCCTATATTTTCTGGTAAAGTTTACATAAAATTGGTACTATTTATTCCTTAAATGTTACATTGAATTTATCAGTAAAACCATTTAGACTTGGAATTTTCTACAAAGAAAGGGTCTTTGTGAATTCAATAGTAAATATAAAAATTTTTCTTTCTTGTTTTTTTTTTTTGAGACAGAGTCTCACTCTGTTGCCCAGGCTGGAGTGCAAAACCTCCGCCTTCTGGGTTCCAATGATTTTTCTGCCTCAGCCTCTCGAGTAGCTGGGACTACAGGCACCTGTCACCACACTCTGCTAATTTTTTTTTGTATTTTTAGTAGAGACGGGGTTTCACCGTCTTGGCCAGGCTGGTCTCGAACTCCTGACCTTGTGATCCGCTCCCCTCGGCATACCAAAGTGCTGGGATTACAGGCATGAGCCACCGTACCAGGCGAGAAATTTTTCTATATTCAATCATCTTTTAAAAAATTAAAACCCAAAAAGTTTGTCTTTTATATTTTTCCACATATCAACCATTTCTAATATTTTTTACTCCTTCCTTTAGATTCAAGTTTCCACCGAGTGCAACTTTCTTCGGCTGCATCCCTCGGTCCCTTCTACAGGAGTGCTGGGCACCCGGTGCTACAGTCCTGGAAAGCCCTCAAATCTGGTTGGTGCAACCTCCCCTCCTGCAAGGGTTCAAGTGCTCACTCCAGTCTGCCTGCTTCTGATGGCTCTCCAGTGCCTCTGCCAGCTGGGTTTCTCTATTCTGTGCAGAGTTTAATTTTTAAGTGTAGAAGGGTTAGTCTGGTAAGTTCTTCCTCTATTACCGAAACCAAAATTCCTGTGAAGCTTGTATTTTTTATTCTGTGGTAGTTCTAATTAATAAAACATGTTACATTTTGTCATTAATTTTAGGACAGTTCCATCACAGGCTTACATAAACACATTGTAGAAACTTTGTAAGTATAGTGTAAGACAGTGCTACTATTAGGCTAATTTTACTAGGTTTTTCTTTATAAATTTAGCTAAAGTGGAATTTATTCCATTTTCAAGTGTCTAATAAAATGCTGAACACTGTTCAATGAGTGTTCTTGCAGTGACTAGAGGCTCTCCTCTAGACTGACACGAAGACATGATGGTGTAAGTCAGCAACTAGGATTCCAGAAAATATCAGGAAAAACTGTCAAATGACTTGTTGAAACCTAAATTCACCATGTATGCCATTTCTTTATCAAACCAAGGGTGTGTCCAAGAAGAAAACAAGTTAGTATTAAATATGCCTGTTCTTTGTGGGTATGCCGTCTCCATAAAGTTTTTCATTTTTTTAAAGACAGAAATTTCTTTTTAAAAATGAAATTACATATATTCCTCCCCAATATTTTTAAAAACAAACTTTTAAAGTAGAAAATTAAAGTTCTCTAGCATGCTCCTTCCTACCCTCTTTCAAGATATGTTTATATATGTCAAATAATACATATGAAATTGAAACACTGTCTTTTTCAATAAAAATGAGGAAAGAATGAATGAATGTTTCCTTAACCAACATTTTCTACCAATATATGGTAGTCCCCCATATATAGGAATGTATTTATCCACCTATCCATCTCACCCATTATAAAGAAAGCATAGTAGTTGGACAGATATATAATAATTTATTTAACCAATTCATTATTAATGGGCATTTAGGCAGTTTTACAGATTCTGCATATATTAAAAAATGCTTCAATAAACATCATTGTATATAAATCTTTACTTACTTCTGTAAAATGCTCCTTAAGACAAATTCTTAGAAACAAAATTTCTAAGTAAATTCTATACATATATGTGTGTGTACACACACACATACACACGTATGTGTATATCTGTGCTAATTTACACTCCTAGAAAGATGACGGAATAGTTTGTTTCTTTGTACCTTTGCCAAAAAGCAGGTATTATCAAGCTTTACAATATTTGTCAATCCAGAAAGTTTTAACAAAATGATACCCTAATGCTATTTTAATTTGCATTGAGAGTTGATGAATTTTATCCTATTTTTATATTTATTGGCCATATTAGTTCTTTTGTGAATTTCATGACTTGTATCATATCTATCTTCTTCTTTGTAGATTTCTAACGGAGGCTCTTAGTTTGTTGTGTAGCAACACAGCACAATGCCTAAAATTAAGGGCTGCCTGGATTTGAAGTCTGAACCCCTACCCTGCCACTTCCTAGCTACATGACTTTGAGCAAGTCACTTACCCTCTCTGTGCTCAGTGGCTGCATCTATAAAATGAGAATAAGAGTACTGCTTACTTCTTGAGGTGCTATTATGCAAATTAAATCAGATGATTTCTGCAAAGCCCTCTGCCTTGCACATGGTATATTTGCAATAAATGCTGACTACGTTACTAAGCATGTATACATATTAATGTGTGTGTATAAATGCACGTATAAGGAATATATGTATGTATAAATTCACATATACATGTAACATGCAACTTATTTTATAAGGACCCCCAAACATTTAATGATCCATTTTCTCAGAGAGCTACATTAAGCTTTGAGGTCTGTCTATAGTTTTCCATTTTTTGAAAATCAAACAAAAATTACACTTTCTCCTTACTTCCATTCTTGCAGCATTTTTCTTATTCTCTAGAAACTCTAAGCTGGGCCTGAGCTTTTAATGATTTAAGTTACAAGATGCAAAAGACCACCTAATGTGCAATGTTCTTATTCTCTAGAAACTTTAAGCTGGGCCTGAGCTTTGAATGGTTTAAGTTACAGGATGCAAGAGGTAACCTAATTGTGCAGTGTCTCCTGTAGAATTCAGTGAAAACACCTGAAACACCTGCAAAATACATTCCAAAAGGTAAAGACCTTAAAATAAAATTGAACAAACACAGACTTAAGAAAAGCTGTGCCTCTGCCTCTGTCTCCATAATTAGATTTACATTTCCTTTCTCTTCAATTTGTTGGAAAATGCTGCTTGGCACACTGCTTGGCCAACGCACTTTTAAGTCTTGCTCACTGACAGAACCGTGCACTCCGAGCCTTCGCTCTGGCGCATCATGAGGGAGGGGAGGTTACTCTACTCTAGGTTATATGCGTCACATATGGAAGCAAACAACTCTGCTATTATTTTTATAATGGTCCTAGACATACTGATGTCACAAACTATATAAAGTTTTCCCCTTCCCATTATAATTTCAATTACTATAATTAATAAAAGAGCATCTGAATTAAAAATCAGATCACTATTTACTTATACAAGCTGATTAAGTTTAAATTCACTTAGTAAATACCTTTAAATAATATATATTAATTTAAGTTTATATGCTTTTTGATAGAAAAAACAGTTAAACAAGTATATAAGAGAAAACTTAAAGAAATACTTTTTCTTATTTAATGTTTTAAAGACGTGAACTTCAATGTGTATTTGTAAAGACCAACAATATTCTTAATTTATTTAAAATTTATAAAATTCAAATACTAAGAACTCTTAATAATTGTGGATAACAACAATTAAAATCTTAAGAACAGCAGTTTTGTGACTCAGAATTAACCAGAATAATCTTTACTGACACATACACAAATAAAGAGGTGACACCAATCTAATTATCCAACGGTCAGATTTAAAAAAACATAGCTATGGCTTTAACGGATATATCTTCTTGAATCATGAAATTAATCAACTGGATTTTTTTTTAATCACTACATACAGTATCAGAAACTGAATTTATTGCTAACTACAGCAATAAGTAATCAGTTACCTATATGATTTGCAAAATTCAGTTTCTGAAGATGAAAATTCTGAACATAATACTAAAGTTGTTAATTGAAATTATTTTGGAAGATTAATAGTCAAACTACTTTGGCTATTCATTTTACACAAAATTTCAACTTAAGTCAGCTTTAAACAAACTAAAAATCGCTATATGACTATGCAAGGCTGAGGTTCAGTTAGTAATCAAGAAGTCAAAAATACACAAAGAACAGAACTAAATACAGTTCATAAAAGTGAAACAAACACCGACAATTTCTATGTGTTTTTGGAATATGAAAAAGAGTAAATAAATTGCTGACAGTATGGTGTCATGTGCCACTTGCTTATGAAAGCAAGTTTATCTTAAGAAAAAAACAAAACCAAGAAATGAAGCTATGTTATAAAAAATAAAAAAGCCTCACAACTTAATGTCACACAGCCAGCAGAATCTTAATTTTGTATTAATGATTATCTGAGGTTACAAACAATTATTAAGATCAATCTCAGGATGACATTTAGGCTCTGATCCTGATTTACAACAGAGGCTTCTACTAGTTCAATATCATGGTTGGAAAATACGAAGGTCATATAGAAAGGACTCTGGGTACCTTAAACAAATCCAGTGAGGACTTGGAAATGGCAAGTCGTGGTTAGTAACTGGATGCAGCAGAAACCTAAGATCCCTGTTAGTCCGGCAATGCCTCCATTCACCCGTCGCCCTGGTTACTGCTCACTGAAGTGCTGTCACGGGATCCACAGACACATGATAATGGCCAGCAGCTCCTGCACTTGAGTACTGTGACCTAACAATGCCCTGCAGAGAACGGGCCTGCATAGATGTCTATTTTTCGAAGACACCTTGGAGTGGGTGGATGGGAAAGGCCTGCCTTCTACCTGACAGACATTCTCGACTGCCCTTGCCAGTGTTCAGCACACACTAAAGACATCTCACCATTTGTTAAGGGAGGCATCAGGTCTGAGAGAGGGCTGGTGAAGAGAAGTCATCCTCTGCATCAGGGGCAAGTAAATCCTGTTTCTCAGTAACAATCAGAGATTTCAGTGACAAGAGAGAATAACCATTGTCTGTGGAGACTGAAGCTTGGTCGCCCATTCTAAATTGTTATAGTAATCCCTGAAGTGCAGAAAACTCAGACGGGCTGTGTCATGATTTTTTCTAATCTCAAAGAAACATCACAAATGATTTAATAACCTTGAACATAACCAAGTAAGATAAGAATGATTTCAGTGTGAACAGTTAATGTACTTAGATGCTAATCACAGGAAAAGATATGAACTTTAACAAAATTCACTTAAACGATTCCTGAACAATGTATTACTTTTTGCATGGTGATGCAAAGTAATACATTGTACAGTAATAAATAAACAGATAGAACTGACGTAGTAGATGTGTGAATAGTTAATGTACTTACATGCTAATCACAGGGGAAGACATGAACTTTAACAAAATTAATTTGAACTATTACTGAACAATGTATTACTTCTTGCATGGTGAGGCAAAGTAATACATTGTTTGGTAAGAATTTAAACAGTTAAATAGATAGCATCGATGATGTGTTAGATATACTTGACAACCGCATTTTAATTAAAATGCAATTGCTCACATTTAGAAAGTATACACAACTACCATATGAGAATTCACAAATGACAAGAAAATGAGCACTCTAACTCATTTTAATTCCTTTCAACAAACAGGAACATCAACTGTGTATTATTTATTAAAAAGTGAATCAAAAGAACAGTAGAAACTAAAACATTGTATGATGTACTTTCCTAGTGAAACAATGTTGAGAAAAATCAGGCAAAAGCATATACCAAACACTTGGAAGAGAAGAAGCAACAGGCACATTTAGAAAGATGGTATATTATTATAGAAAAACACCAATCTTCATTGACTCCACAAAAATACACCCATCAGTTGGGTATCAGAAACTGCACTGTGCTAAAAACTCTGAGAACCAGACACCCAAATGCCGGCCCCTGTGCTGAGGCTGTCAAGCAAGGAGGTAGACAACAATAAAACGTTTTCTGCAGACACAGAGAGCTGTGAACTTCTCCGGGAGCACCACAGATGGAGGTAGGCCAGCATGACCTGGAGACATGCAGGGATAGGCTGGGTGGGCTCCCAGAGGAGATAGGGCCGGGGAGGGCAGGAGTGGTTAGGAGAAGGGGCAGAGGTGAGAGGGACTGGGCACAGGGTTCACAGTGCATGAAGCACCCAGCCTGCCTGTTGCCTGGGGGACTCCATGGAGAGGGAGGTAACTCATAGCAAGCGCATCAGTGGCCTCCACAATGGTGGCTTCTGCACCTGTAGATTCAACCAACCATGAATGGAAAATATTCTGGAGGGAAAAACAGATGGTTCCATCTGTAGTGAACATGCGTGAACCTTTTTTCTTGTTCTTATTCCCTAAACAACATAGTATAACAACAATTTACAAAGCATTGACATTGTATTGGGTGTTATAAGTGATCCGGAGATGATTTAAAGCATACAGGAGGATGTGTGTAGGTTACGTGCAAATATGACACCATTTCACACCAGGAACTTAAGCTTCCATGGAATTTGGTACCTGTGGGGATACTACCTTGTCTGAGAAGTCTGGGGTTAGCCTCCAGGAGAATGAGCCTCTCTGAAGGGTTTTTAGCAGGGATTGACAGGATCCAATTTATATTTTAGAAAAATGAGCTTTTCAAAAAGGCAGAGGTTGAGTCTAGCTGGAGAGGCTATGGGGTGGCGCACTGGTATATCTTCCCAGGTTTTACTATCATGGAAAGATATTGTAAGAATTTCAAGCAAGATACTGATAGAGTCTAATTTAGACTTTAAAAGGATGTACTTTGAAGGTATGAACTGAATCTGGCTTGGGCACAGTAAAGTGTGTGTACAGAAAAGCAGAGGAGGAATAAAGGCTTACATGACTGCCATGACTGTGAGTTCAGACAATTCAATAACTGTGGTCACATTAAGAAACTGTGGTTAATTGAATGATTCCGGTTTTTAGTTTAGACTTTTGGCATCACTATATGTGAACACTATGCAATAAAAACCAAAGGTGTTTAAACAATAAACAATTTTATCATCATTTAGTATAAGCGCTACACAATAAAAACAAAAGCAGATTAACGTGATTAGTTAAAACAATGAAGATAAAGCCACACCTGTTAACAACTCACTGGTGCATCTACATATATATACCCATGAAGAACCCACGTCTGATATGAGCATGACCACTTCTACATAGACCACTTCTCTACAAAAGTGCCAACGGTCAGCTTGGTTTGAGGTATTCCACACTATATTATACAAAGAAACAACTATTTGATCAATCAAAAGTTTATTTGATTCAGAAAGTAATAGTTATTTAAAAAATATACATTTTGAAGTGATTCAAGTGACTTTCATTTGCTATCACAAAGATAATACTTAAACTGTATCATTCGTCCTTCTGTGCCTCAATTTTCATTGCTAAATTACTATAATAATTTCACTCCTACACATTTTTCTTCTATCCTTCACCTTTACAGCATCGCTAATTAGGTCTTACATAGATGTGACCAGATTTCTTTAACACATTTTTTTGATAATGTTCACAAGGTCATTGCATGAAACTGTCACTCACAATCACTCTATTATATCTATACAAAAAGATCATAAGAAGCAGGCATGCATTACTAAAATGATTAATTATTATAAGAAATATATAATTATTCTCTAGAACTTAAAAACAGCTTTAAGCCACTAAGTAATAATAAAAAGTGCCCTAATTTCCAAACTATCCAAAAAATGGATTTAAGCAAATAAAAAGTTAAAATCAAATTAATCTCTCACTCTTAGTAGATATGAGAAATATGAGAATAAAATGAAAAGAATTCAAGCATGTATCAATTGATAAAAGCATATCCACATCTATTACTCAAGAAACTATATTTACTTACCTGTTGGAGGCAGGCAGTCTTTCCAATCAAAATAGCCTGCATAAATTCCAGGTTCTAAGGAGCCAACGATGGGATCTGCTTTCAACTCGATGTAATTTTCAAAGAGTCTTTGATCCAGTTCTTTCAATGACGCCATGCTAACCTACGAAGAACACATAATAAAGAGTATGAGTTGCCTATTTGAGGGTGATGGAAAAAGTAAAATAATATTAACAACACTTCAGACTATATTAAAAGCAGTATCAATTTTTCTACAAAAACTCATGATTTCTATTTCATGTATTTTCAGTAATAAAGATCTCTTTTAACATAGCTATTTTGCAGGAGAAAAAAATAACCCCACACATGGACTATAGGTCGCTGTATTAGTCCATTTTCATACAGCTATAAAGAACTGCCCGAGACTAGGTAATTTATAAAGGAAAGAGGTTTAATTGACTCACAGTCATGCATGGCTGGGGAGGCCTCAGACAACTTACAATCTTGGTGGACGGCAAAGGGGAAGCAAGGCATCTTCTACACAAGGTGGCCAGACGGAGAGCGCTCCCAGTGAAATGGGGAGAGCCCCTCATAAAACCATTAGATCTCGTGAGAAGTCTCACTCACTCTCACGAGAACAGCATGGGGGAAACTGCCCCTATGATTCAATTACCTCCACCTACTCTCTCCCTTGACACATGGTGATTATGGAGATTACAAATTAAGATGAGATTTGGGTGGGGACAGAAAGCCTAACCATATCAGTTGTTTTTGAAAATACTAACCTCTCATTTCCATAAGCAGAGCAAGAGGTATTATAAACACTATATTGTAATAGCCAGTAAACTACAGTTAAAAAGGAACCATTTAAAATTATGTTTTTTCATCTTAACTAATTCATTTGAAAAGCATTAGCAATAGAAAATAAGCCTGTTCTGACATTCTAGCAACTTCAGTGCAGCTCCCTTGGCTTCTCCCTCTAGTTACAACTCTGCCTGTGTGGCCTGGGAGTGGCCATGTGCTGGTCAGGCCTAGACTCCAAAGCAACTCCACAGAGAGGCCAGATTCAGGGCTCGCTGTCACGGACAAAAGGAAACAAGGAAGCCCCTTATTAGAAAGTGTTGTCCTTGGCACAGTTCAGCCGCATGGACTGTGGGCTCCTGATGGGAGTGGGAGCAGAAGAGGGTAAGGAGGCTAGCATCAGCCCTACATGAGTGTGCCTGGTCTCACCAGCACCAGGAGGCCAGAAGCGGAAGAGAGGAGAGGCAGAGACCCAAGCACGCAGGATGTGGGAAGTTTGAGGTGTGGAGACTCTGTGGGCCCAGGTTACTCTGCAGGGGGCTGGTGGCCATTCTGCTTCTGCATCATTAGCCTGAGAGGGACAGGCTTCTCTCCAATGCCAGGCCTGAGCTGCAACAAGCTGACCATGAAAAAAAAAAACAAAAACACACACTAAGGGAGTCAGCTGCTATGCATAGGAACACCCATCAAGCAGTGAAATTCAGCTGCGGAAGAGACAAGCAACAACTTCAACAGAAAAATAAAGAAAACTCTTATGGAGATTAAAGTATACTACAAAATGAGATTTCTAGAGGTGAAATATATGATTTCCAAAGCTAACAACTGAGTACATTAACAGAAGGAACTACTGGTCACTGTTAAGACTGATCTGAAGTGCGAGAACTACTTCAAAGCATAGAATAGAAATGTAAAGAGATGGAAATTATGAAGGACAATACTAGAAGATAAACCCAGGAGCTCTAACGTACAAAAAATAGAAATGCAAGTAAAGAAATATAAGCAGCTAGAGAAAAGGTATTAATTACATAAGCAGTAGAAGAAAATTTAACTGGATCTGAAGAAAGACCTAAGTTTGTAACTTCAAATAGGCTTGCAGAATGCCAGGCTAGACTGATAAGACAGCCCACACATCTGGTCAACTACTGTTAAAGTTTCTAGTTTCTAATACATTATTCTAAATAAAAGAGGGAAAGGGACTGGGAGACTGACTTTCGAACTTCTAGATCAAAAGAATAACTTACTTACAAAGAAGAAAGAACTGGTCTGATTTCTGACATGCAACTCTGGGACCAGAAATCACTGGATTAAAATCTATAGGAATGAAAGAACAGAACCCAAGAATCCTGTAATTTGCTAGTCTGTCATTCTCTCAACAGAGTCAAAGAAAGATATTTCTGGGTATGCAAGCGTTCAAGGAGTACTTCCCCTATGTAATGAGAAAGCCTCTAACCTAAAATCAAATAAATCAGATCAAAGAAGAGGAACTACTGAGGAAAACACTGACAGGCAATGAACTCTGTTTCCTCTTGCCCTTCTTTATCTCTCTCTTTGTCTAGTATCTATAAACACAAACCAAAACAGATGATTAGATAGAAGGAAAAGATAAAACAGAAATCAGTTTTTTTTAAAAAAGGTAAATATTAGAGAAAACCACCAATGCCAAAAGTAGGGTTTTTTGTAATAAAATAGAACAATAATAATGATAGTAATGATTAGCCAGGCGTGGTGTTGCACACCTGTGGTCCCAGCTGCTTGGAGGCCTAGGCGATAGAATTACTTTAGCCCAGGAGATCGAGGCTGCAGTGTGCTATGACTGAACCACTGCACTCTAACCTGGGCAGTAGGGCAAGACCCTATACCTATGTAACAAATCTGCATGTTCTGCACATGCACCCCAGAACTTAAAGTATAATTTTTGAAAAGTATAACAAAATCTAAAATTTTTAAAAAATTAAAAAGGAATAACAAAAAAAATGATAAGCTCGGGCAAGACTCATGAAATAAAGAAAAAAAACCTCATATATTGCCAAGAACAGAAATGAAAAAGGAAACATTCCTATAGATCCTAAAGATTAAAAGGATAGTAAAAGGACATTATAGTTTTATGTCATCAAGGCTTGACAACATAGAGGAAATTGCTAATCTCCTGAAAAACACAACCTTCAAAAACTGGCACAACTGGTTCTATACTTATTAAACTAATTGAATCCATTACATGCAAGGGTTTGCACAATGAAAACTTCAGGCCCACGTGATTTCACTGGTGATTCTATACCAGGCATGTAAGGAATAAATTATAACAAACACAAACATTTTCATAAAATAGAGGCTGAAAGCATTTCCTATTTTGTTTAATGAAGCCAGTATAACCATGATATCAAAAGTGACCAAGATATAATAAGAAAAAAATTACACACCAATAGCTTTTATGAACAAAGACATAAAAATCCAAACAAACTATTGGCAAATAAAAACTATAAATAGATTTTAAAAATACACGACACAGAAGTGGTAGTTTTTCAATAGATGAAGAAAAAGCACTTGAGAAAACTCAATATACTTTCATGATAAAAATTCTCAGTAAACTAAGAATGGAAAGAAAATCAGTTGTGTAAAGGGCATCTGCAAAATGGTACAAACATAGAATGCTTTCTCCACAAGATCAGGAATAAGGCAAAGGTGTCCCCTTTCACAACTTATTTCAAGATTATACCAAAGGTTCTAGTCCATGAGATCTGGCAAGAAAAAATAGCAAAAAAGCAAAAGTAAAACTGTCTTAATAACAGAAGAGATGATTATATATTTAGAAAATCTAAGCAGGTTGACAAACCAATGAAATAAGTAAATTTATTGAGGCAGCAAAGCCAGTAACAAAAATCAATTATATTTCTATATTCTATATTTCTATATAGATACAGAAGAATTATAATACCATAAAAAATACCTAGGAATAAATTTAACAAAAGATATGGAAAATCTCTACTGGAAACTACAAAACATTGCTGAAAGAAATTAAAGATGGCCTACACAAATAAATAGGATGATCAATATTGGTAATTTTCTCCAAATTCAATGAACTCCTAAAAGGCCTCTTCTTGGTAAACATTCACAGGCTAAAATTTGTAAATAAATGGAAAGGACCTAAAACAGCCAAAACAATTGAAAAAGAACAAAGTTGGAAGACTCACCTACATGATTTCAAGACTGACTATAAACCTATCATAAATAACACAATGAGATATTGGCATAAGGATGGACATCATAGACCTAAACATAAAAGTTAACATTACAAAACTTCCCGGAAAAATATTCAGGACATTGAAGCAGGTTAAGATTCCGACAACATATGAAAAGCTTTAAACATTTTAAAAGTTCGATACAGTGGATCTCATCAAAATTAAACAGTACTGCTCAAAAGATGTTATAAAAACAAAACAGCAAGCTATGAACTGAAAAAATGTGTATGTGTGACAAAGGACTTATATAGAGCCTTTTAAAAATCACCAATAGAAAGATGACTAATCCAATTTAAAAATGAGCTGGGGTTAAACAAGCACTTCAAGAAAGAAGCTACCTGAATATATCTGAAAATACAAGAAAAGGTGCTTAACATCATTATTTATTAGGGAAAGTCAACTAAAGCAATAATGAGTTTGGCTAAAATAAAAAAGATTGGTAATATTAAGTGTTGATTAGGATACAGAACAACTGGAACGTTCATGTTTATAACTGACGGAATATACACTCTGGAAAACTACTGGGAGTTCCTAATCGGCTTGTGCTACGACCAACAATTGCACTTCAAGGTACATGTACAAGATCAGTGAGTACAAGCCGAGTACTTGTAAGTCCACAAAGAGACTTACAAGAATATTCACTGTAACTTTATCCATAAAGGCCTAACACTGGAGACAACCCATCACCATGAGAACCATTAAATAAAATCTGGTTATCCAAATTCAGCAATAAAAGAAAATGAATCACTGGTACACACGATTTGGATGAATCTCAAAAAAATTATTAATTTGTAATAAAAGAAGCCAGATAAAAAAGACTACAAACTGTATGGAATGTCACATAAAGTTCTGGAACAGGCAGAATGATTCTCTGCAGATAGCAGTTGGAACATTGGTGAGAAGGAGCCTACTGAAATAGGGCACGAAGGAAGGCTATTTTACCTTATTTTCTTTAAAAAGAAGATAAAAGAGGAGTTGAAAATAAATGGATGTGCAAATCGTTAATAGCCAAATGCTACAAAAAGAGAGTAGAGTGGCAGTATTAATGTGTGACAAGGCAGGACCAACATCAGGAGTACATAGCTCCTAATTTTTGTTGTGAGATTTTAAACAGATAATTCAGGAAACTTTCACAGCACCCTGAAAGTGAATATGCAAGAAATGCTAGCGGCTATTTCTATTATCTCAACGGCCTCATTTTCACTAACGACCAGTTCACACTGGCTGCAGAACATAGATGTTAACTGGGTCTACTTGATTTTTGCTCAAAAAGCAAGGGTGAGATCCATCTACCATTACATCACTACCCAAGAGTGAGGGAAAAACATTAAATTTAAAAAAACCCCGACACTGGCTGGGCGAGGAGGCTCATGACTGGAATCCCAGCACTTTGGGAGGCCGAGGTGGGCAGATCACTAGGTCAAGAGATACAGATTGTCCTAGCCAACGTGGTAAAACCTTGCCTCTACTAAAAATACAAAAAAACTAGCTGGGCGTCGTGTGGCGTGCCTGTAGTCCCAGCTACTTGGGAGGCTGAGGCAGGAGAATCCCTTGAACCTGGGAGGTGGAGGTTGCAGTGAGCCAAGATCCTGCCACTGTACTCCAGCCTGGGGCAGAGCAAGACTTGTCTCAAAAAAAAAAACAAAAAAAATCCTGACACTAAGGAAATCAGTCTAACAGGATTAGATTGAAGAAAAGCAAGCATTTACAATACAATGTATTTAAGGAATGCAGTGGTTAAACAGAGACGGAATGCTTAAGGGCCACTGATGGGGTGGGGGATGGCAGGGAGAGGGGAAGGCTACAGAGTGGAGATGGCTGAGGGTACAGTGGCCTTTTAGGGGAGGTGTCTCTAACAGAAACAGGTGCCTTCTTTAAAAAAGGCAACAATTGGCCGGGCGCGGTGGCTCACGCCTGTAATCCCAGCACTTTGGGAGGCCGAGGCGGGTGGATCACGAGGTCAAGAGATCGAGACCATCCTGGTCAACATGGTGAAACCCCGTCTCTACTAAAAATACAAAAATTAGCTGGGCATGGTGGCACGTGCCTGTAGTCCCAGCTGCTCAGGAGGCTGAGGCAGGAGAACTGCTTGAACCCAGGAGGCGGAGGTTGCGGTGAGCCGAGGTCGTGCCATTGCACTCCAGCCTGGGTAACAAGAGCTAAACTCTGTCTCAAAAAAAAAAAAAAAAAAAAAAAAGGGCAACAATTTAATTGTATACAGACAGTCCTGACTTATGAGAGTTCAGCTCAGGATTTTCCCAATTTACCACGGTACAAAAGCAATAGGCATTCAGTATGCTCCCTGGCTTATAATGTGCTATATCAGGTTAAACCCACTCTAAGTAGAAAATATCATAACTAGAAAACGCACTTACAATAAATTTCAATTTTGGAAGAGTTTATCTGGAGGTAGCCCCATCATAAGTTGAGGAATATCTGTATTCAGAAACAGACTTACTCATTGAATTTGTACATATTAGCACTGAGGAGAGGCTTTTAAAGCATTTAAAAAACTGTTGGTAATAACTTACAGCAGTAAGGCATATGTAGAGGCAGAACTTTGGTGTAGCGGCCAATACTACCTAAGATAAGCCACCATTCTATCTTTCTTAGCAGCAATCACGTAAACTGAACATTTTCATCTCATGTACCAGGCATTTATTCCAGCCAGTGCGTCCAATGGACAGTCCTGGAGAAGACATGCCTAAGTGATCGTCATATTTCCCTAATTTCTATACTGTTGTCTTCAACTCGGTCAAATGGTTTAAAAGGTAAAATCATTATTTTGATGTATTTTAATGTTTCCGATTTAACATTTCAAATTTGTGATTTAAAAATTTTTTGGTAATAATGTTTTTTAAAGAGTATGCTTCCAAGAAAGAAAATAAACGACAAACTTTTATTTTCATTCCAAACATGACAGGAAGACTGCCTTTAATTTGGTCATCTATATAGAAATAAGGTCATCAAACGATCACCAGAACATCTAACCAAGTGAATCTGGATAACTAGGTTCAGACAAATTAATTTTTTTTAGCTCTTTTCAAATGGATGGCAGGACAGGTGGCACACTGAAATTTCTTTCTATTACTGAACCATAACTTGTCAAATGTGAACAAAATAAATGTCAAGTAAATAACTAATTAAAAAAAACAAACTCTTAATTCCTAGGAGAGCTATTAACAGAAAAAAGAACACTATAGATGAAACAGGATATACTGTCACCCTGAAACAGAAGGACAGCCCATGTCTCTCCAGCACTTGTTAGTGAGGGCTTCCAAGCCTCACTTCTTTCACCTCCTGCTGTGGTTCTAATCTGGTGTTTTACTAATCTTTAGTGCATCCAAAACATGAGTGGTGTCTTTTTCTGTGATTTTTTTTTTTGAGACGGAGTGTCACTCTGTCACTTAGGCTGCAGTGCAATGGTGAGTTCTCAGCTCACTGCAACCTCCACCTCCCAGGCCCAAGCGATTCTTTTGCCTCAGCCTCCCAAGTAGCTAGGATTACAGGTGCATGCCACCATGTCCGGCTAATTTTTGTAATTTAGTAGAGATGGGGTTTCACCATGGTGGCCAGGCTACTCTCAAACTCCTGACCCTAGGTGATCCACCCACCTCGGCCTCCCAAAGTGCTGGGATTACAGGCATGAGCCACTGTGCCCAGCCATGAATTTTTAATAACCAAGTTAGTCACCTCACATCGTATTAGGCTTCACTTGTTTGCTCCACTATTCTTAATAAGATAATCTTGTACTTGATCTTAGCTTGTATTTGATTTTCTATCTATATAGAACATTCTGAGAAACATTGGAAAGAACTTTACTGGTCCTACTATCTCCTTCCCTGATTTATGAAATTATACCATTCCAGAGTAAGTTAATAATTTCCCCTTACTTATTAACAAAAAAAAAAACAAAACAAAAAAAGAGTTTCTGGAGAAAAAACACAACTGAAATAAAATTTCAATACACAGTAAATTTTAGCAAGATTAGACATAACTGAAGAAACCAGGAACAAAAAGAGAGAGCTGAAGAAATGGC
This sequence comes from Alouatta palliata, assembly GCA_004027835.1. NCBI lineage: Eukaryota > Metazoa > Chordata > Mammalia > Primates > Atelidae > Alouatta > Alouatta palliata. The sequence goes on from PVKV010022467.1 coordinate 33,977, forward strand.
CCCTAATCAGTACAGAGAATTAAAAATGAGAGGGGGAAAAAAAGAAAAAATTAAGAGATGTGAAGAATAGAGTGAAAAGGTGTAACATATGTCTAATAGGAGATCTTGAAGGAGAGAAAAGTGTGAATAAAGAAGAAAAAAGTAATCCCAGCACTTTGGGAGGCCAAGGCAGGTGCCGAGGTCAAGAGATCGAGACCATCCTGGCCAACATGGTGAAATCCCGTCTCTATTAAAATACAAAAAAATTAGCTGGGCGTGGTGGCGTGTGCCTGTAGTCCCAGCTACTTGGGAGGCTGAGGCAGGACAATTGCTTGAACCCGGGAGGTGGAGGTTGCAGTAAGCCGAGGTCGCGCCACTGCACTCTAGCCTGGCACCTGGTGACAGAGTGAGACTCTGTCTCAAAAAAAAAAAAAAAAGAAGAAGAAGAAGAAAAAAATATTTAAAGAGATAATGGCTTAGAAATTTCCAGAATTTATTAAAGACATCAATCAGAGCCAAGGGGTGTAAAAAGGCCAAGAAAATAATAATACCAAGACACATAATGAAAAAAATTTTTTTAAAAACATTTTATTTGCCTCTAACTAGTCTGTAATAGAGGCAAATAAAATATCTAAAAAAGGAGCCAAGGAAAGACTTTACTACATTTTTCTCAGTAATCAAGAGATCAAAGTTCAAAGCAAACAAACAAAAGGAATGGATATAGAAGACTAAACAACATAATTCACAAACCTGATCTAATAGACATCTGTGGAATGTGGTATCCAAAAGTTAAGGACACAATATTTTCAAGTGAGGTAGGGTATTTCAGAAAACTGTCCACATATCAGCTTACAAAGCAAGTCTCAGTAAACCTAAAAACATGATATTCTCTGACCTCAGAACAATTATGTTAGAAACCTCTAACTAAGAGAAAACTAATTCCGACTGCTCCTCTGCTCCCTTCGCTTGGAAATTTAAAATCATACTTCTAGCCAAGATTAAAACAGAATTAAAATTCAAAAATAAAAAAATGGAACAATAACTAAAATATCATTTGTTAACACATGTGCAACACTACCAGAGAGACACTTAGAGCGAAATTCACAGCCTTGAGTGTTTCTATTAAAAGACAGAAAGGTTCTTAATTGCTGCCTCAACTTCAGACCTTGTTATTGGTCTATTCAGGGTTTCGACTTCTTCCTGGTTTAGGCTTGGGAGGATGCAAGTGTCCAGGAATTTATCCATTTCTTCCAGGTTTACTAGTTGATGTGCATAGAGTTGTTTGTAATAATCTCTGATGATGGTTTGAATTTCTGTGGAATCTGTGGTGATAT